>JBAKGM010000081.1:2584558-2602265 GCA_037177215.1 Asparagus racemosus | reverse complement strand
CAAATAAAACCCTCTAATAATCTCTTAGATTTCTCACAATAGCTCTCTCAAAGGAGTGCTCAAAATTACCCTCTCACTCACCTGAAATAAAAGGAATGTCTATATTTATAGAACCCAAAACTATGCAGTTCTCTCCTAGCCGATGTGGGACGAATCCCACGCATATATAATTTTTTTTTGTTCTCGGTCGCGCACACAGGAAAGGGAGGCTGGGCTGAGGTTTTTCACACACATCCCACATGAGTGGTCCCCACCCACGTGGGATGTTCCCCACTTTCACAATTCTCCACCTCGGCAAAGTTTCTCCTAAAAAACTGAGCTGATACCAGAGCAAACAAATGTCCCACTTGTTGCGTCCAGGACGAAGTACAATAAATCTACGACAACGGACTCAATTAACAAGTCGAGAACCTAAAAGAGAGTTCAAATAATCTCCCCCATCAAAATCAACTAATTCAAAACTGGCTGCATCAAAAGACTACCTACGTATCTTTTTGCCCAAGGAATCAAGTTGTGAAAGTGGGGAACATCCCACGTGGGTGGGGACCACCCACGTGGGATGTGTGAAAAACCCCAGCCCAGCCTCCCTTTCCTGTGTGCGCGACCGAGAATGAAAAAAAATTTATATACGCGTGGAATTTAGTCCCACATCGGCTGGGAGAGAGAACTGCATAGTTTTAGGGTCTATAAATATAGACCTATTCTTTTTGTTTTAGGTGAGAGGGTTATTTTGAGCACTCCTTTAAGAGAGCTATTGTGAGAAATCTAAGAGATATTAGAGAGTTTTATTTGTGAGATTTGTAAACCCTGTTTGTATTCTCTCTCTAATAGTAGATTTCCCCTCCTTGCCCCGTGGACGTAGGCAATTTGCCGAACCACGTAAATTCGTGTCTTGCTGTTTAATTAATTTATAATAACTTGTAGGTTCCCTTGATTCAGTCCTAGTACTGTTGAGAGGAAGAGTAGATATCTCACTTCGCTGAGATATATACTTCAGATTCTTATTTTCTTAGAGAAACGGGAATTTAATTGTGATCTTACTCTCTTGTTGTGCACCAGAGGTGCTGCCAAAATTTCCGCTGCGCACAACACTACTACTCTGATGAATTCAGTTAATACTACATATACCACATTATAAGATAACTGGAGACAAAAATGTTATCGGAACTACGCAAAGAAACATCACCATGAACGAGGAATCTCATCAGTTCAATCTATTTCAAACTCCCCTATAAACCTTATTTGCTAATCATTTTCACTTATGATGTCGCATCTAGCTGATACAATTATGTTCTCCAAAATTCCAGCACACTCAGTAGCAAGGAACTGCCAAGACCTCAAGGATAGTAAAGAACTTAAAATTTCCAATACCCAATTAGTGATTAAACAAAGATGGTAGACAGAAATACTGCTATTTTAGATAATTAACCAACAAAATCCGAAGAGATACATCCAAAAAATGTGATCTTAAATCCACATGATGGTCACAACAATTTATAATACAACCTGATCTAAGGAGCACGGCTACAATAAATATGAAGCTAAAATTAAAAGATTCTTGGCCAACAGTCTAAAAGAGGATTGCTAAACAGATCCAAATAGAAATAATGAGTTTCTTCATCTCTTCTCCATAGTACTAACGAGATGCTATAGAATGGTCATCTCCCTACATACAGATCACCTAGTCAATGAGTATCTGAAAGAAATGTTAACAGAATACTTCACAGGAGTAAAGGCGTGCAGCTTTAGGTCCAAGAACACAACTTTTACAGCTAAAAGATGAATTCAATAGATGTGAGTGACGTAACAGATGTCAAATTACACAATAACTAGAAGCATAAATATATAAAACTAAACAACCAGGACATGTCACCACAGACGAACTTCATCAGTCCAATCTACTGTGTTTGTCAATCATGTTTATTATTAGTAGGGCCAAATTCCATTTAGGCAATTTTTCCTAAAATTCCAATACTTTGATACAGTATTTGCAACAACCACAAAACTTCCAAACATTGTTTTAATTATCTAGGACATGGCCATCATATCAACTCATACGTCGTTTTACAAGGTTTGCCACATAACAATATGGTCGCAATATCCTTTACCACAAAATATAGTAAATATTTGTAAATACACTTCTATGAAGATTAAAACAAAAAAATAACTAAATCATACTTATGTGGGCCGCTCATGATGAGAGCCTTACAATTTACCTACAATCTAAATTTTTGGTAAGCCATTGACAATTCCAATAATTCCTTAGCCTTGTCTATAGGAATGTTCAATTCCTTCAAACTTTTGCATGCCCCTACTTAGTCTTTGATAAAGTAGTGGAATGATAGGGACTGATTACTGAGTTTCCAGATTATTATGAGGTTTTCTCATCTTTACCAAACGGTGAATATAACTCCAACGTGTTTCTTACACTATCTTTTACTATGTTTCCACCAAGGTTATCGATAGTGGATAGCGTCGCATAGCGGTGAGGCATTGCTAAGGCTATTTGGGGTTATTGCGGCAAAACAGCGGTAAACCGCACAAAGTCAAATAGCAATCTAATTTAGATTTGTATAAATATTAAAAAAAATTAAAGAAAAATCTAGAAAATCGAAAAGTGCATATTTGATGATTTAAAGAGATCCTAAACATGAAATAGACATGTAACCATCACATAATACCGAAGATGACTGGACGAGTTAAAAAATCGTCTTCGAGAAGATGAGCTGAGCGGTGAGAGGACTGCAGTAGGAGGAATTCACAGCAAGAGGAAGTGAGAGGAAGTGCTGAGTGAGGTGCTCGAGGCTGTGGGAGGCGGCGGGAGTACGCCGGAAATCACGGGAGGCGATGGGATGCAGTGGTTGTGGGTCGGATTTAATTTAAAAAACTAAACCTCAAACTGCTTTTAAATAGCGGCCAAAAAGTGAATTTTGCCCGTAATCGCTCGCTATTCACCGCTATGGTGCGCTGTTGGCCGCTTTTGCAAGCAGAAAGAGCACATTCCGCAATATGTCACCGCTATTGGGCGATAGTGAAGCGGGAAGGGACCGCTATCGCTATAAGCGCTGCTATTGCGGGCCTATTTACCGCTATTTATAACAGCGGTTTCCACTTAATTCATTCTAACATTCTCATGTCACATTTAGCAGTCATTTTCCTAGCATGTCATTTCTTAACTTTTCAGTAGATACTACATCACTAATAATGTATCCTTTTTATGAAAACCTCACAAAATTGTTCCTTCAATTACGATAGAAATTATAGGCCCTCAATCTCACCACAAAACAAATAACTTAACTTAGACATCATTTGGAACTGTATCAGAGTCTCTTTACCTCATTGGATACATGATAAAGAATAGAAAGTACTACCTAAAGTGCCCGATGCGCGGAACTCTTAAAATCAATAATTACGCTAACAAGCACAAAACATGTATTTTTATTGAAGAATTATATTATGGAAATTAGATGAAATAATGACGGAAAACAACTCTTCCGTTTACCACAAAAAAGGCTTCTGAACTTGCATTTGCCGTATCTCATAAACACAGAACTCAGACAAACAACCTCATATACCATAAAAAGACACATCCAACCAAGGATAATGTCCCCTTCTATTGGGGTTAAACAAATGTTGATAAACTTCTTATGAAATGCAAATGAACTTACACCACGTCATAATACTCTCTCAAGTAAGAAGCTTTATTAATTCCAACCGCCATTCTACACTGTGGAACCGTCTACTCAAAAGTTATATAACACACCCAAGTCTCAGAAAAACAATCACATTCGATTCAATATAAGCACAAAACGAAAACAGCAACCCAACAATTTAAAGACCCAGCAAACGAAAATTTCAAACATGCAAGGCCAAAATGATACGAATACCGATAACGATCTATGCAGGAACATTACGCGACTGAAAACTGAAACCTACTAGTTAATATACAAAATCGAAACTTATTAAAAAGTATAAAGGGCAAAGAATCTCACTCTCAACAGATCCAAAGCGAATACAGAACATCTCCTCCTTCAACTCCCCATCAGAGAAATCAGGGGCGTGCCAAACACAAGACTTATCATTCCCAACATGCTCCTGCACCTTAATCGTCGGAAATACTACAAACCAAACAAATCAAAAACTTTAATCAAGCTAACCCTTAAAAATCAAAACCCTAAACAAGCCACCACAAAAAAAAATTTACCATAATGATTGGCGCAAATCTTGAGGGTCTTGGCCTGCCTCATAACCAACCGAACCTTTCCGGTCTCCTTGTGCTTCAACAGCCTCACGCTCCCCGTACCTCGCTCCTTCCACTGGTTCCCCTCTTTATCGAACCGATACAACTTCGCTTTCCTAAACAAAATCAAGACAGTTTAGAATAGAACGTGAGCGTAAAACCCTAGGGAAGATGAGATCGATGGCAGATCTGAGGAGATTTACAGGTCGAGTATGGCCTCCTCGTCCTCTTCGCCGGTGGTGACGGCGACCTCCTCGAGCTTGATGATCGGGGCGATCTGAGCTCCGGTGTCCTCTTCCTCGTTGGCGGCGGCGGCGTCGTGGGATTCTTCCTCGTCTCTGCGATCGGCGTCGGAGCTCGCCATGGCAAAGGGATTTGATCGTTTTGAGAGAGAGGGCAATCTAGGTGGAGATGAGAACGGAGTTAGTACAGCTAGGGTTTTAATAAAATAACAGGAGTTTATATATAGAGAGGGAACAGGGAGAGATGGGGTGGGCCCAGAGGTAATTATGAGACGGGGAGGGCTGCGTTATAGGGCCTTGATGGGCTTAGTATGTCGGCCCAAAAGAAGGAGCAGTTCGGCTAGCTGGTTTAATGTCACGTAAAGTGCACGTGATTAATTTCTTTGGTTTTTTTATTATATAAGTTTCATTAAACGGGTTCACAAAATTAACACAAACTGTTATGGATTTTAGTTTTGCAAAAAAAAAAAAAAAAAAAACATCACGTACAATAGGAAATATTTTTTAAAATGATGTTGTCGAGGGTCTAGAATACCCTGATCGTTAAGAAATAGAGAGTGAGAGAGTAGATAAAAATTATTTCATATAGATATATGTTAATTTCTTGCAGAATTTCTAACGAATGCTAGTTAAAATTTTACGTCAAGATAAATAATAAAAACCGGGCTTGGATGGTGACGTAATATGATGTGTTTTGCATTTAGAATTTCCTTTTTCCATTAAAGGGGTTTACTTTTTTATTATTATATATTTTGGATATGAAGAACCTTGGCTTTTAATACCTAGACTCAGACGAATAGCACAAGCATTGCAATGCCCAATAGTTGAAAATTGGAGATGCACATATGGGATACCCTAATATTATTCCCTGTTATTATTCTACCAAATAAATAAATAAATATATAAATAACTGGCTGATAAAAATTATGCAAATGACAATGACCTGCCTTCGTGAGAATGATCATAGCTTCTAGTTAATGGACAGTACTAAACCAGTGTAAACTATATAATCTATTACGTAACAATCTAGTTCAATGTGCCCGTTTTGGGAAAGATGAGATCATAGATAGAAAACATCGCATGACCATCTCATTATAAAGTGCCAATGCGAGTTGGGAAACGGAGGTCCGAGGTCGGAAGAAATAGAGCTATAAAGTGATCTTACTAGATGTACGTTTCATCTCACGGATTAACAATCCAACTCAAATCTTGTTTCTTCGATTTAAAAGGGAAAAAAAAAGCAGAGACAGAGATGTAATAATTTGAGAAGGGGCATATGGAAATTGTGCAACGTACATAATCACAAGAACTCTTTCTTACATTCTTACTCACGTCAATATAGAATTAGTCCAGAGCAGTAAAATCTTAATCTGTGAACTTAGGCCCAGAGAAATTGCAGACAAGAACACTCCTTTTGCGTCAAAATGCGTGATATTAAAGTACACAGTAAACTAGGGCGAGGCTCTTCTCTCCCCTTCATTTCCAACTTAGCAACTGACTAAGCACTTCAAGGCCCAAACCTTTGATAAGCTGTACCCATGTTTTGTCAAATAAAATTGTTCTTCGCATTACTTTTGCATCTCTTTTGGCTGATATTCAATTTAGGGCGGAGGGTTTTCAAGGGATCACAGGTAACAGATGTGGGGTAAAGATAACATGAAAGCTGTAGCTTCTCATTCCTTAGGTGCGCCGCCGTTAGATGCTTCATCCATTGGTTCGGCCTCAGCCGTGTCAGCTTTCTTGCCTGCAAAATTAAAGGTGTATGTGCCCATGAGTTTGATACAGAAATTTCCAACAATCAAATATTCAGGTGCTGAAGTCGTTATTCTTTTACTATTTAGGTATATACACCCATACGTTCCATATAGAAATTTCAGATGTCTCGAACAAAATTTTATTACAGTGAACAATGCACAAAAGCATTTGCGGGAGAGAGGTTTTCAGGAGTGAGCATTTGTTGGTTTTACTCAGAAGTTCCACAATGAAAACTGAACATGGTAAGAAACGGAAACACCTGAAGCAAACTATGTAACAAACAAAAACAAACATTAACTGAACTGGATGTCTGATTCAGGTTTGAAACGTTGGTTTTGGCATTAAGTTTACGGGAAACTGAAGAGAGGAAGGGACAGCGAAGGAACCACTGTAGCTGCACGTTCGTGACATACAGTAATTGAGTATGATAGATATTCATATGTTGTTGTAGAGTAATATCCTGTTATTATTATGTCGGACAGAGATTGGAGAAGCTTCTAGCATTGCAATAAAAAAGACTGAAGAGAGTCGGAAAACAGAGAGTCCTATAGCATGTACAAACATCTTACAATATCATTATTTGGTTAATTTCTCAAAAAAAAATTATTTGGTTAAAGTTTAAGTTAAAGAACACAAGAACTTAAAAAACAAAGGCAGTGATGAATAATAAAATAAAAACAAACCTTTTTTCTTCTTCCCTCCTCCGCCTTTTTTCTTTGTCTTTATGCCCAATGCTAACCACGCTTTAATTTCAGGATCGTCATCTATGGTCTTTGTAGCTTGCAACTGTTGCAAAGGATGAGAGGTAATTCTGTCTGATCCATTTGGCATTAACAGCACTGTAAACTTGATGTGAGCAACAAGGTCACCTGTCATATGCATATGAAAAAACGAGTTCACATTCAAAAGTTTCAGTTATTTGTTAGTCCAGCATGCCTGCAAGTGTGAATGCCTCATGTGCATGATACAACAAGAGAAAGGTGTGAAACAATTACTAATCGCATGTTTGACAGAACAAATAAGTACTTCAATTTGTGTACTTAATTAAATTCCTTTAAATGGCAACTGTAAGTTAAACAATTTATTAATCAACTTCTGAATGAGTAGGGGAGTTATTAAACTAGGCTATACAACTACTTGGAATAATAGAAGAAGTTATTTCTGTAATGCTGAGATTAGTTACATTAGCGTGCTATAATGGTCTAAACAATCCATTTGGAAACGACTGTGCAGGGCTTACCTGGCTTCTCATGCAAAACAGGATAGGGTTGCAATAGATCATGGTTCACGCATTCTACCAGCCCAAGCCGGGCACGTTTCTCCTCAAAAGCCCTGCGGAGAAGAAATTTATGATAAGATAGAAGACCGAGACTTCTTAAGTTCCGCATCACAAATGAAGGTGACAAACCTCGCAGTAAATGGCATTATTGGAAACTTCTGGTTTATCTCACTAAAAATAAACCTTGATGCCTTCATTTTTAGGTGGTAATTTTTGTCTACAGCTCTTTTATAAATAGTGGTTTGCCTTTCGTCCAACAACTTCGGCTACAAATTGAACAATTAAAAGGAACAACCCATGATCAGGAACCAAGAAATGAGTATGGCACAACATTAGCAATAAAATAACATTGCTTTTTCAATTAACAAAGAAAGACGTTTAAATTACCTTCCCTTCTCCCGTGCTTGTAACTATGTCAATTGCATACACTTCATTTTCCTCAAATTCCGCATCATCCACCCTAGTCTCTGGATTGGACACACTAAGCACAACTTTGTTCCCATCAATTACAAACTGTTTTAGCTGATGACTGAGGACCCCTTCAACAATTTTGCAATCATAAGCAGCAGCCACCTTCTGGATAGCTTCAGTTACGTCCTTGTTCTGTTAAAGAAAAAAGACAAGGATAATGAAGTATTAAAAAATGTTTCCAGGGTAGAGGATGAAATCAACTAATCTAATCGATACGCTATTACAAGGAAACAAAAAATGACAGGAAAAAGTTTCACAGTTAACACTAAAAGAATTCAACTATCAGGAGTTGCAGATAAAAGTTGTTCCATATCCTGCTATAGTGTAATATAACTGAAATAAACATACATTTACTTTACTGTCAATATATTTTCCAGAAGCTACAAGCATATGTCTAGGTCACTGTCTATATACTTCTAGTAGAGTTCTTATACTGCAGAAACTGCCCAAGAGAACTCATTGTCTGAAGTAAAGAAGATAATTCTTTAATCAGACCATAGACCACCTTTCAGACCATAGACCGCTTTTGTTAAGGAAATAGTACTCTAGTCATAAAGTTTCCGAGTTATTCGAACACCTTTGACAAATCTGGTACATCTACTACTTCTAACTTAAAAGCAAAACCTCAAAATTATAATTCATGCTACAGTAGATACTATTCTTGATTCAAAACTACAGTGAATTTTTTTGGCCCTTTATCCACTGTTCAAGCTGAAGTAACATTTTTTAACATTGAAAACATTATTCATATCTTTTTTTTGTTCAAATGATGAATTTAAACATTTCACAAATATAAATCTTTTCTAGCTTTATTATAGAAAATTAATAAAACTTGCTATTATTTTATTAACTGGTTTAGGAATTCACTCTATAAATAGTAGTAAAAAATTATCGCTGAAGTTTTTATAAATAGTTATACATAAAAATCATATTATCAATTTGGTGACAAATATAACTCCATAAATAATGCCCGCAGCAATGTGTGGACTTAATATTAGTGAGAATAAGGGGGAAACAAAAACTGAAATATGAAGAATTAGATAAATTGGGAGAACCAAGAAAGAATATGACTAGTATTTTATCAACAATGAAAATAATTGCTGTTACATCAGATTTAGGAATGACAGCTACAAATATATTTCCAGATTCTAGGAAAAGAAATAAGTTCCAATTGAATCTTAGAAGAAGCCAAGCAAGATGTTGGCAACAGGAAAAAGAGGCCAACAAATGAACAGCCGCCTCGCAAAGTCGCAGTACTATTTCATCAAAACACATCATCTACCTCTTGGTTTGTAAGGAACCAACATTATGAGGTATGTGCACTAATACAACGTAATTGTCGTTTCAGTGAGCGTTGGCTACAATTCTAGGGAAAGAAATAAGCTCTAATATAATCTTAGAAGCAGCCAAGCATAATGGAGGCAACAGGGAAAGAGGAAGCCAACGAGTAAAAAGACTACCTCAGCATAGTCATCATGACATCCATATTACATTCACATTCATGTTTAGTATTTCAGCCAAAAAAAAAAACAGCACCTAACTTTTGCGCTGGTAAGGAACTATGAGCGGTGGCCATAAGTTTTAACTAATCAACAAGCAATAAGAAAACAGCTATGCAAACTTGAACAGCAAAAGCACTTCTGAACATGAAAGTTCATAAAACCTAGAGTACTAATTTACTAAACCATATTACTTGCAGTAAAATATTGAATTAATAGAAACAGAACAGTTTATGAAACTGAATTTAATAAGAGTCTTGAACAGACAGAAAACTTCAAATCAAAATAGAATGCTCCGATAAAAATACTTCAAATGAAAAATATAGAGAGCAAGGCACACATGGCAAGAATAAAAATCAATGCCAATCATCAGAGCACTAAGAATTATGATGAGATTTCATGATACGCTACTGCAGTCACAAAGAGCCTAAATTAGTCTAGTTTTCCTTGTTTCATGCCTATAAGAACAGAATATATCGAGAAATTTTGAGCACTTTTCTCTCCTGCGGTTGCTCTTCCCCCAATATCCAAGAGAATCCGGTGTTGGTTTTTCCAACAGAACATACTGTTATTTGCATACAGTAAAGGAAATTGCCAACCTATATATACCTTAATTGTGGTGAAACAGTAAAAGAGATATTTTACTTGCTTATTTAGTAAAGGAGGTAACCCCTAAGAGAGAATAAAGCCTTGTTGCTTTAGGCTTTAAGAAAATGGAAGTGTGTGTGTTTCTTTTCCTTGAGGGGTGTGTGTGGGTTGGGAGAGGGTGTGCCTCAGGAAATGCAAACCTGTCAGAGTAACTATGACATGAGCTTCATGTGGAATTTCTTCCATAGCTTCAAATCATAACTCATCACTCAGAAGAACTATACTGTTCCTCGCTGAGGGCAATGATGTCGGTTCAACCAGGACAAGTTTTGTTCTAACATAAATTTTAAGGTATATTTGCAGAATGTAGAAAAGTTATTGAAGTTCTACACAAAATTTATGCAAACACAAAGAGTAAAGAATGTGGTAGAGAAATTAAGGAAAAAGCATGATTCTCTATCAGAGTAACTATGACAAGAGCTTCATTTGGATACAAATCCATAGCTAAATGACAAATTTCATCATATAGAGAGTTCATGCATGTAAAACCAAAATAGTTTTCAAAATGGATTCCTAATTCATGGGCATCTTCCAATCAGAAGTTTGTTCATTGGTTTAAAAAGTGGTCTAGGCTCTTGCTTAGGTGCCCCCATCTAGGCCTAAGCGGTACCTAGATCACCTGCTTAATTCTTGAGAGCGCCGAGCAGATCATGGGACATTTATGTGGATCCACCGTGTCAAAAAGATACTTAGTGCCTGCCTAAGCATAACAATGATGAAGAGAACAAATCAGGTTTAAATGAATACACAAGAACTCAATCCAAGTTCATCTCAGATAAAACGTTGATGATAGAATTTTAAATCTTTGAAAAACAAAAAAATCCATTCCTCTATGGGTACTAAAAATCGCCTACTTGTGCTTAGGCGCCTAGGTGCCAGCCTAGGCGCTATGTCTGGCGCCTAGTGCTTTCTAAAATACTGACTTTATTCACGGAAAAATAATTATATGGAAAATAATCCAAGGGTTTTGTAATCAAGAACATCCACAATCAAGAACTCCAAACTAATGTAAGGCTTAAAATCTTTCTGCATAAAGAACTTTATCAAAAGGAGAAAATTGCATGAAAACATGAATCTCTATCAGAGTAACTATGACAACAGCATCATTTGGATATTACTCCAT
Source organism: Asparagus racemosus (assembly GCA_037177215.1). Taxonomy (NCBI): domain Eukaryota; kingdom Viridiplantae; phylum Streptophyta; class Magnoliopsida; order Asparagales; family Asparagaceae; genus Asparagus; species Asparagus racemosus. The sequence goes on along the minus strand of JBAKGM010000081.1, from coordinate 2,591,008 downwards.
AGCTAAAAGACAAAAGTTCATCATTTAGAGAATTCATGTCATGCAAAACAAAAAAATGTGGCACAAATGTGGAAAACATTCATCCAACAAAATGATGGGAAGCAGAAAAAAGAAGTTGATTCTTATGTGAACTACAAACAAAGATATAGCAAACACTATAGATCTTAGGCAAATGATGCTGGTTAAACACAGACAAATCTCGAGAAAGAGGTTTCAGACCAGACTCCTCCATTACAGAAAGGATTTCAGTATCTTGTGATTTCAAAATCCCAGTTCAAGTATCAATGTTAATGATCTTAAATCATTTATATCCATATGCATCAGTCACCAAATACAAGCAGGTCATTAACAACAATAGAAGACGTAATAAACCTAAAATAGCACAGCCATCCAACTCATTCCTGATATGCTTGCCCAGCAGCCTCGCCCAGTACAAATTACAAGGAAGTGATATCCCTAAGAATTAAACAAATCCATGAAATAATCTTCAAGAGACAACAACATCAGTCTCTCAACATTCACACTAAAGGCATAAGTTTACTTCAAGATACCTAGCTAAGAGATCAAATAACTCTGGGTAATAATTCACAACAAAAGAGATTATATTTCACGCACCTTCTTTCCAGGTCTCACAAGCCTCAGGGCAACCTCTGCAGCAGTGTTGGCTGCTGCAATCACATCCGCTGCTCTCCCAGTCACAGGTCCTTCTTGAAGTACATGAGTATGTGCAACAACCGCAATAAAACCATCTATATGACACCCCATGTCACTGCAATTGAAAGGAAGCTATGAATATTCTTACAATCCTTATATACTGTTCACATTAAGAAATGGCAGACCGCTAAGCCTTACATTTTCACAACATCATTCTCTTCCAAGACTGTCTCATCACTGGCCAATGGTGAGTAATGGCATACAATGTTGTTGACCGAAATACAAGTTGGGAAAGCGATGCCCCTATCAATCTTTTTCTTTACGTTCTTGTACATGCTTCCAGCTTGCCTGAATACACCATTACAGTGCATGATATATATTTATTATTGCACAGATAAAAGGTAGAATGAAACTATTTGTGAAGCATACCAAAACGAGATAAATTTTCTTGCGCAATTATATCATCTCTAGATCATAACATTCAGAATGTATAAACTAGTAAAATGCTTCAACAATTTTAAATATCAAATCAAACAGCGTAGGAGCCCACTTCTTAAAATTACGTTCACATTTACAAAACTAGGCTGCTAAACAATAAGCTACACATAAACAGAGAAAATAAAAAAGCAGGTATAAACAGTAACTCATATATAATCTTTCTTTTCGAGGGTCACTGCTTTCCCCTAACCTAATACTCTTAAATCAAAAAGATAACTTACCAAGTCACTAACTACTCATTTTGATTAAATATTTAAAGAGGTAAGCAATTAAACTAACTAGGATATTTAAGCTTTCTATCTACTGAAGATGTGCAGTCCATATCAATGACAGTGTATAAAACTAATCAATAATTGAAAATATAAGTTTAGCACATTTCTTTTACGAAGAAATGCTAGAAAATGGACATATTACGTGAGTGTCTATTCACTTGACAAATGAATTATCAACTCATCCAAATAGACTTTCTAGAAACCATCGTTAAAACAAGCAAAGAAAACAAAACATACCTAAATATATATAACAGAAAGTCCACAAAACCTCTCAATCTACAGATAATCAACAAGCCACATTTATCTTGTGACATAATGGGAACAGCCTGTGAATTGATATAGGGTTCACTAATTATTAAATTCCACCTACTTTTTATTAAGTCTCGTTATAATTTAAATCACTGAAATTACACAAATAAATAAATAAATAAATGACAAATATAAGCTCACTCTCTGATAAAGGTGTCTCCTTTCTCACAAATGTCAACAATCTTCGCCTTCGGCTTGCATTCCGATAACACCAACTGAAGCGCCTCTGTCCCCAATATTAAAAAAAAAAAAATCAATTTAAGCCCCATTTCGAATGAAAATTAAACGGAACAAAAAAAAAAAAAAAAAAAAAAGAGGGAGAGAAATCTAATACTGTTAACGATCTCAGCCGCGCTCTTGTATTTAGTGACGACATCAGTGGAAGAGAGATCCAACTCCTTCTCCTCCTTCGATTCGTCGTCCGACATCTCGCCTTCTTAAACCCTAAATCAGAAAGGTATGGGAATCGAGAACCGAGAATCAAGACTTGAAGTAGAAAATGCGAAACCCTAGGTTGAGATCGAAACCTGAATGAACTTGGAATCGAGGTTCTTCCTCAAGCTTTTCTAGGGAGAGAACGTGGAGGTGAGCAAATGAGGAGCGAGAGAGCGAGCGGCTTAGGGCACCGCTTTGCTGTTGCGCTTTTATTGGGATGGCTGGAGCAAGATGGCACGTGTATCTCACGTGGGAGCGGGGAGAGCGGAGTAGAGGGGCATCACTGGGCTTTCTTTAATTCAAGTTAACTGGGCTGGATTCGTGGGCCACTACCCAACGGCTACGCACTATGCTAGATTTTATTTGTGGATTTAACCCTTAACACAATTTGGATGCTTTGTTTTATTTATTGATCATTTTTATGACCGTTTGTACGGATTATGTTTAGAATCATATCCTTTTGCCGTTTAATTGTTCCCATTATTTTTCCTTGTTGGAAGCTTTCATGATGTTGGTTATGACGACAATATTGCGACATTGCGTCTCCGCAACTATAAAGTATTTGTTTTTTCTTTTTTTTCTTGTACTTGTTTTGATCATCTATGTAAACAACAACTTGTCCAAGAAAATATTCATACATCCTGCAATATCTCCCATTTACGGATTCTTTTACTTATTTTAGACGCCATGTTATGATTCACACCTTCAGGGGTTGTTGCATAGGTACTCCTTAAATCATGGAGCCTTGTAAAAATACTCCTAAATATTAGTATTTGCAAAACTACCCCTCAAATTAGCAACTTTGAAAAAAAAACCCCTAAAATCAAGAAATCATAAGTTGGTGATGAAAAGTTGACTATTTTGTTGATAATTTTTATATTGCCATTAGAAATTAGATTATTAGAATTGATGATTAATTATTTTGAGAGTAATTTTTTTTCAAAATTAATGATTTGAGGGATATTTTTGCAAATACTGAGATTTAAAAGGAGATTTCAAAAATACCCATGATGTAAGGGGTATACATGCAAATAATCCAAATAAATATGTCTAACATATTGAAGAAAATATTAAATCAGCACTTAAACAACTAAACATATGACAACATAGCACTTATTGAATGCTCATTTTCACTTTAATTATCCTAATTCCTAATTTCCCGGATCCTACGTGGAAACAGATTGTCATTTACAATTTTACCCTCCCTCCCAAATAAATTTTCAGCTCAGTCCCCCACCTCTCTAACTCATACTCCACGTTCTCTTCAGTTCTCTACCCATTTCTCGTCGTTAGCTCAATCCGGTTTCCTGGAGCTCAGAAAATGGCGGGAAAATCCGAAACAAAAAATGGAGCCCTGACGGGTCGGATCCGGATAAATGGGTCGGATTGCGAGGCTAGCCTAAGCCCGGGCGGGGTGCTGACGTGGCAGGAGGAAGGAGAGCGGAGCTTGGCGATGGAACAGGAGGCGCTAGGGTTTGGGATCGAGGATGGGCGTCGAATTAGGGTTAGGGGATTCTCTGGAGATAGAAAGAGGAGAAGGAAAGATTTCGTCTTGGAGCTGGAGAGTGATGAGATGGTGGGTTTGTGGAGCGAGAGGTTGAAGGATTGCTTCGACTCTTTTGGTAAAATCCCTCGTTTTGTTTGTGTTATCTATCTTTTATTTCTAGAACTCGTTTTTACCCGTGAGACGAAATATTACGATATTGTTGACAATTGTATATGGATGATAACTTTTAGGAGGTTGAAGGTTGCATATTACTTTTAAATGGAGCTACTTCATTAGTATAATATGGATTTGTTTTCTTTCATTGGGCATTTGGAACTTTTGAGTTTGGGTCTGTTAGAATTTTATGAATTTTTTAAAGGTATTTTGTTCACAAACCTATGTTTTACACTCATTTATTTTCAAACCAAAACACCATACTGAATTCTTGTTAAACCCAATTTTCTGTATTTCATTAGTTTTTTTAATAGGTTTTCGCCAAAATTCAGCAACTTAGACATTAACTGATAAAATATATAAATTGGGTTTAAGAATTATTCGATATGGCATTTTGGGTGTAAGAATGATTTTTGAGGTCGCTGGGTTAAAAAAATGAGGGTAATATTTTGTTTTATAAACCAAAAGCCCCATTTTGTTAGGGCTCATATGCTCTTGTTACTACTCTAATTTCTTATTGGACTAGGGAAATTCCCGGAGATTTTTTGATTTTTTATTTTTATTTTTCTGGTTAGTAGCATTATATCTCTTCTGTTCTAACGAAGCAAATATTTTCGAAATAGCACTAATTGATGAGGTATGGATTGATATGATTTTCAATGTCAATGATTTATTGTCTTTACTCTTTAGTGCTTAGGTCTGGTGGATATGCTCTGAGTTTTTTCATTTCAAGAACTATTGTACTTTTACGGAATTAATTTTAGTAATGGGTTTACTCTCTGTGCTTCATATTATACTAATAATGTCTTTGTCTTCCACAGGACCACATGTATGCCTTAAAATTTATGTTTAAATTATTCTATTACATTAAACAATTTCCTACAATGCCGGCATCCTCTGTTCCTTCTTTTGTTTTCCTTTTCACTTTTCTTTTTTCGGGGCACTTTATGTAATTTATTTGTAAGTCTAACCGACATGAAGAGGACATCATGGGTAGTTGGCATTTGCTTATTCTGTTGTTATATAAACAATCTAACTAACATGAAAGGGGCATGATTAGTTGACATTTGCTTATTCTGCTGGAAAATTTATTTGTACGTCTTCATATGTGAATTTAAATAAAGTAAAAATTTCTTATTGAATTGCATTGTTTAACCCTTTTTCTGCTGGTAATTTGTCTGTCTGTGGAGCAGGTCGACCAAAGAGGTTGTTTGTTGTTCTTAACCCATTTGGTGGAAAGAAAAATGCACGAAATATTTTCCAGAATGAAATCAAACCCCTACTTATAGCTGCTGATATAATCTATACGTTGCAAGGTTGGTGATCTTGTAATATATAATTGATGGTTAACCGATCTATTTAAGGTTTGCTGTGGCAAATACAATAATAGTGAGATACATGCCATTTTACTATAGCCTCTATATTGATATTGTGATTTGTGATTCTCTTTAGAAACCAGATATCAGCTTCATGCTCAAGAAATTGCATATAAACTGGATATTCTAAATATGATGGAATCGTATGCGTTAGTGGGGATGGTGTGCTGGTGGAGGTTAGTGATTCCAAGACATTCAAACTCTTAAGACATTAATTAAGTTATTGTGGGTACGTATATGTTTTCAACTTCAAGGTATGTTTTCTATGTGAAGGTCTTTGAACATGGTAGAAATAGCAATATCTCATTTACAAACTATAGAGCTAGAAAAGAGGGTCTAATATACCATCAGATTAATGATTAAGTGTTTTAATCATTATAAAATTAAGTAGGTGTTGATGTAGGGGAAATTGGTGTGTGGTCTAGGAGAGGTAAAGATGATTTTGGGGTCCCTTAATCTCCTCTGATGGCTGATTATTTTGAAGGTGTTGAACTGCAGCTTACTGCACAGAATAACAGAGGTTGGAGGCCCCGGAGCCTGTTTCCTCCGGCGTGCCCTCCGACACTCAAGTTAGTGACTAGTTTGATAATCTGAAGAATTTAGTCTTTAGAGTTTTTGTGCATACCTTAGAATTGCAAAGATGATGCTATTTATAGGAATTTTGTGAGGGTATTTTGGTAACCTGACAGACTAATTGATCTGACACTGTATCATTGTTTTACACGTGTCCATAGTTGATTGGTCAGAGGCGGAGAGCTATACTCTCGCATTTAATATGATGGTGATAGAATGGTGGAAATGCGGGCATCGTCTGAGGAATCATTATGATGCTTAACCATGCATTAAATGCGAGGGTGACTAGATGGCGGAGTATGGGTGCCAAACTATTTTGCATTAAATGCGAACACTGTTGACAAGATCAATGGTCATTCCTTGCTTTGGACCCTCCCCCATTGAATCTAACCCGAAGACGCCTTTCGACTCGGCCCGGAATCAACTAGCAGATCTTGACTTGAAGACGTCTTTCGTCTCGGACTCGTATCACACAGATGAGTCAGATGAGTCGGCCTGCTTACAGCTTAGACCTGGGATGGACATGTTAGCCACATGCTTCATCCTAAGTATGCCCCGTGGCTAGTTTAAGGACATAGTAATTTTCTGGGTATAACTGTTGCAGCGGAGGGGCTTCACAGACACAAAAGATGTCTATACAGAATGGATAATAACAACACTGTACATGCACAGT
>JBAKGM010000081.1:2539936-2562308 GCA_037177215.1 Asparagus racemosus | reverse complement strand
GAGTCTAATCCCGCTGATATGCTCACTAAGCCTCTTCCAATTGCAAAGTTCAAGTTTTGCTCAAGTTCGGTGTTGCTTTGTTTCTAGTTTTGTTGCTAGTTTATATTAGTTGTGTTTTTGTGTTTGTTTGCTTTTGTTTAAGTTAGTCTTTTGCTTAGTTTGGTTTGGGCGCAATTTGTCTCAAGGTGAAGATTGTTATATTATGACCCAAATTGCTATTGGGCCTGTGGGCCTTATCTATATTTTGTAGTGTAGTATGTAATAGATGAAAATTAGTGAAAGAAAAAAAATTAGGTTGGCTTTTGGCTCATCAATCTGTGTATCTCTCTCTCTTCCCCGTCAAAAACCCTAACAAGGGCACTAGCCCCCCTTCCTCCGGAAAAAAACTACTCCTTCATCATCCCTTTTTTTTAAACTGTTAGATACACTTACATCTTTTTCGAAATTGTGGAATTTTCTCAAAATGATAATTTTTGTGGTAGTTTTGTAAAACCTCTAAATTTCATAGCAGATTTATTGGTATGAAAGTAGATTACTATTATATAGGTAAACTAGCACCTCAATATCTCATAGTTTCCCTTACATTGCAGTTATGCACTGCACTTATATACTTGAAGTTTTAGAAATTGAAACTTAATTCACACACTTCTGTTGTGCAAACATTAGAATCAGAATGCGTGTTAATTGTTTGCTAAATTTACTGTTAATCTATCCAATTCTATTTTAAAATAAAAATATTTAAAATGGAATGAAGGTGAGGTTAACAGCAAATTCAACAAATATTAAGAGTCCAAAAGTTCTAAACTAAAATGTGAATGTCACATGAGAATTTTCGGACAAATATTCTAACGTTAATTGCGTGATTGAAAGTCCTAGAGCACTTCAGGGTATATAAATGTTGCCAAAAAACAATTGAAGGTATAAAAGTGCAAAGTAGAGGAAACTATGTAAGGGACCTAAATGCGAAGTAACCTATGGAATATTGCCATGGCTAGCCTTCATTAGGTGATATAATGCTGTGCTCAGCAGCGTGAACCTTATTGAGTCATAGCTTATTCGAAACGTGACACAAATTAAGATTTCCAACCTCTGACTCGCCTTCTGGTGGGCCCAGGAAGATTCTGTTGAAAACAGTAGCGGATCCCTGCACACAAAACATGTTTTAACTCCACCGACCTAAACTGGAAAAAAAATAAAGATAAAAATGAATGCATGCAATCAATTCTTAATTTGGTCAAACTTTTTTTTAAAAAACTTTAATTTATTGCTAATAGTCAAATTAATTTCGGTCGGTTCAGTTCGATTTCAAATATAAATGGTACAAACGATTTGGACAAACGTTGTAAAGATCAACCAAATCAATCGCTTACTCCCACCTACTTAAAACACTCTAAAATTTAGACCGTAAATTATGGGTAAATGGTTGTTTTTAATCAGAACACCCTTCTATGCTATTTATAAATATTAAACCACCTAACTCTTATCAGAATGATTTTGATAGAATTTATACACATAATTTATAAGGATTTTAGTCCTTATTTGTCAAGAAATACTGACAAGCCTATCCCCTCCACTATAACTGATGATTATTTAGTGTGTGATCATGGTTAGCTTCAAATTTAATAATTATTATTTCTTTTTGATTAATGTATATGTTTTATGCGTTGGAGATGAATCTGCTTGCTAAATTATTGACGACTCGGATGCAGAAGTCTATTCTTTTATATATAATATGGTTAAAAACCACTACTTTTAGTCTCAATAATTACATATTCTTCTCGCTTTTCATTCAAAAACAAATCACAGCCATCAAACAATAAACAGTAATTATGATTAATAGTTTTCCAAATCACAGTGGAGAGCATCCGACTCCCACCTGTGACCACGTGGCAGCCACATCTCAAACGTCCACGGACACGTCATTCCCCTCCCCTCTATTATAAGTATCCATGCACAACCTCCCCGTTCTCCCTCCTACTCAAAAACCCTACCCACCCGCCATGGACCTCCCTACACAATGGCCCGAGCCCGTCGTCGCCGTCCAATCCCTCTCCCAATCCAACCTCACCGCCGTCCCCCACCGCTACATCAAGCCCCCGTCCCAGCGCCGATCCCCGCGAACCGAAGAGAGCTCCTCGGCGATCCCCACCATCGATCTAGCGGACCCCGCTCCGGAGGCGGTGGCTGCCGCATGTCGGGAGTGGGGGTTCTTTCAGGCGGTGAACCACGGGGTGGCCGCGGAGGCGGTGGAGGGGATGAGGAGGGCTTGGAGGGGTTTTTTTGAAAATGTCTCGGTTGAGGAGAAGAGGAGGTTTGGAAATGATCCGGTGAGTTATCAAGGGTATGGGAGCAGGCTTGGAGTTGAGAAGGGGGCTGTTCTTGACTGGGGGGATTATTTCTATCTTGAGGTTTTTCCTGAGGGGAGGAGGGTGTTTGAGAAGTGGCCTGGCTCTTGCAGGTACGTGTGGGGTACTTACAAGTGTTTAGTAATTTAGTATTATTTTAGAAAATTATAACAAAAACAAAAAAAAATTTATTATAATTTAGATCCTCTTCGATACTAAAACTGTAGTGGAGAGACTACTATTTATTTAATGTTGACTATCTGCTATTTGTTTAACTATCGTCATTCTTTTTTAATGGGAAAAAGGAGTGAGTGCAATACGCGGGAGGTATGATAAGTATAAAAGTTTGAAATGAGTTGTAACCGTCCAGAAACAATAAATGATCTTAATAAAGGTTGCAGAATATGTTTCAACTTAACGGAGGAGATTACCCGCAACAGAGTGGAGTAGAAGCATAGGATTTATGTAGCTAGCAGACCCCAAACATTTGGGATAAAGGCTTGGTGGTTGTTGTTGTTATTGTTGCAGAATATGTTTCGATCAGTTTGGTTTTAAGAAAAATTCAACCTGAAATAATCAAACTGATCACTCACTCAATTATCGAAAACCTTGTATTATTTCTTTCTTTCTTTTCGCTAGTCCATAAATGTTCACTCTCTTTTTTCTTAAATTGTTTATTGTTTCATTGAATTGCATCATTCTTTTATCCATCCCTTAATTTATATTTTTCTTTTACTGATTTCTTGATCCAGGTCTTCACTTTAGGGTCAATAATAACCATTTTTTTAAATTAAATAAATCTAATTTCAAACCAGTTGTATCATATCAAACATACTAAACTAATTTAGATCGGTTCAGTTTGGTTTCAAAATTTAGAACACTTAGGTTCGATTTTGTTAAAAAAATTGTCAAAAAACAGATCCAACCAACCGTTTTCTCAACCCTAGGATAGGATAAATGAACTTTCAATATAGAAGATATTGGGATTGCAGAAAGACTGTGGAATAGACTCTCTACTGACAATTAATTTGAATTCTTCCCTCTACAAGTCTTTAATGATTCCAAAACATAATTTTGTTTTAATCGTTTCCTCTATCTTCCAAGGGACGCAACTGAAGAATACAGCAGCCAAATCCTCAGCCTATGCACAACCCTAATGAAGCTGCTCTCCAAAAGCCTAGGCCTGCACGAGGACTTCCTTCTGCAAAAGTTCGGATCCGAAGATGCCCAAGCGGGTATACGGGTGAACTACTACCCGAAATGCCCGCAACCCGATCTCACCCTCGGCCTCTCCTCGCATTCCGATCCCGGCGGCCTCACGGTGCTGCTCGCCGACGACGACGTGGAAGGGTTGCAGGTCCGCAAGGGTGATAAGTGGGTGGTCGTCAAGCCCGTCGGCAATGCGTTCATCGTGAACGTCGCTGATCAAATTCAGGTACTTTTTTTTTTCTTTGCTTTTGTTGTGTGCATGTATAGAGTAATAGAGGTTAACATCTTAACGGAGGGTATTTATTGGGGTTATTGGAGCACACAAACATACAATAAGAACCGCAAGCGCAAACATTTGCATGGTTCGTCCAGACATACCTAACATCACCGTTCTTTACTATGGAAATTCACTATTTTCACAAACTAACACAATTAATACAACTAATATAGCTGATACAAAAGTGATACAAGTTTGCACAATAAGAATGTGTTTGGCAATCTTTCAGAACTGGGTCAGCTTCAAACTTTGGGCCGCAGTTGGCCTGGTTCTTTTAGGCCAAAATTTGGCCTTTAAACTGGTTTTAGTTTGGACAAGCCCTCCACTGGTTCACTAAGCCATCCACTGGTTCAAACGAGAACTAGTTTAGAATAGAACTGGGTTAGGACTGTACCTGACCAAGTTTGCAGCATGTTGCCAAATACACTCTAAATTTCACAGAACTACCATAAATTAATAATGGTTTTTGTTAGAAAAGTGTGTGAAGCACACACAGAAGTATAGAACCCTATGTGGACCTCTTTTCACGGAGAGGTTGACAGGTTACTCACATTTAATTGGATGTTCAGAGGTGAATTCAACGACAAGCAGTGTCATAAATGAAAATGTGAGTATACCTTTTTAAAAGTGCAGATGCATCACATAATATTATAAATTATCAAGCTTTAGTGATATTGTATTTATGAAATAACTAAAATATACTTAATAGTTAAGAAGAGGAAGAAACCAATTGAGAGATTTGTAATATATATATTTTATTAAAAACAACATATGATATTTTAAAAAAACATTTCATGATAGTTTTTGAAATTTACCATTTAAAAACTAATGCTAATTGAACAATAATTTTTATACTAATTTCAAAAACAGATGAGAACATTAGGTTGCAATTCATGTATAAGGATCTCACATGCTCATGCCTATTGGTATGAAAATATTGTAAGAATTATTATATAGTTCATATATATTACATCCCTCTTAATTTCCTCCATCACTACATTGTGATGACACCATGCAATGGGCCACGGTGGAGACGCCTCAATGAATAATAATGTCTAGAATTCATATCATGAAGATTCAGTTAGGTTTTATGTTGGCTGTCGACTAACTAACTCAACCATCCCTCCTATATATGTTATCCTAATTTGGAAACACAATGGAAAGATAAATACTAAAAGCTGACTATTAGGGTTCAATGGCCTCGTTGGATCAATGATTTTATACAATATGTGCAGGAGTTAAATTTAGAATTCAATTCACAAAAATAGTGTTACAGCATGTGAACTTGATGTTTCAGAAAGAAAAAAGAAGTATATATCTTCACCATTATGAGTCGTCTAATGACTGAACTTTTAGTTTTTGGTATCTTGCTAAAAGAAAGTCCATATGTTATGTCATAATATGTTTCTAGGTTCCTAGTACACACATGTTATTATATCTCTAATGTGCATCTGAAAATAGCTTGCAAGCAACAAGACAATGAAAACCTCATGCTTTTTACATGGATCGTGAATCATTGAGCATGTGCAAGTCAACGTCTCATCATTCAAGATTAATGAGACATGTCTATATTTGGTAGCTTTCTAACTTTTATTAGGTCCTAGTATTGTCCAATTAAAATGAGAATAGATATTATTCTCATTCAAATAGAATACTAGAAGTAGGATAGTTTCGAAAAAAACAATGCTTTTGTGGGATAAACCTGGATACAAGAGAGTATTGATTTATGCACTTTTGTCATGTGTCACCTCAATTATGAGGACAACAAGGTAATTTAGCTAGTCATCACGTGATTCTCACTCTAAACCTAATGAGAAACAACGTCAACATCCGTGTTTCAAGAACCATAGGTGCCAACAAGATAGTTGAGCTAGAGAGTATTTGCAATATTTTACCCTATGTCAAAATACAAAGAATTTAAGCCCTAGTACCCAGCCAATTAATTAATATGGTAATTTCAATATCTGGTCTAATGATTAGGTGATAAGCAATGGGATATACAAGAGCGTGGAGCACCGGGTGACCACAAACTCAACCAAGGATCGCCTCTCCATAGCTTTCTTCTACAACCCCGGCAACGACGTCCCGATCGAACCGGCGCCGGAGCTCGTGTCTTCGGAGAACCCGGCCCAATATCCTCGGACGACGTACAGAGAGTACAGGCTCTACATTAGGAAGAAGGGGCCCAGTGGCAAGTCTCAGGTTGAGTCCATGAAGGCAGCCGGGGTGGCAAAAAACTAGTGCTTGGGGTGAAGTTGTAGTTGTGAACATATATGAAGGCCAAAAAAAAAAAGAAAAAAAAGAAGAAGATATCTAAGTATGTATGAATGAGAACATGGTCAATACATGACTTATATTGATTTTAACATGTTTGTTTAGATTATTCTTTTTCTTATTTAGATTATGTAAATATTCTACCTATGTTATTACATAATTTATGCGAACATCTAATGCATATTTCTTCCAATTGATATCATCCTATCAAACTATTCTTTCAATATCTTCTTTAGAAGAGCAAGAGTATTCTTTGGAAAAGGAATAGTGGTAATTCAAGAAGGTCTTCGTCTCGTGAGCAGGGCTACAAACCTATTGAATATGATTCTTGTCATATTTTTATCTGCTTACTAGTCACAGATACAGATGTATACATTTCTCAATAAATAACGCATTCATATCCAAAATCAAATGTAGATACGAATCAGATAAATAGATAGGAAGAAGACTTGAGAGAAGCGGACATGAGAAAAGAAAAGACATGATATAAGAGATGTTTAAAAACAATGAATTTGTCAAATAAAAGTCCATTACTATATACGACATATCTAAAAGGAAAATGCTAAAGTATGCTATAAGAGCTATAGCATTTTTGTACTACTAGATACATCTGTTGAAATCCGTAAAAACTCATAATTTCTTTATAATTTATAAGAAATTAGAGTCCCTTCTTTTATATATATATATTAATACAAGAATAATATAACTCTTGTAGTATAATTATCATTACTATATCTGAAAAACTAAGATTCCATCTCGGGATCATTCAGTTGATATCAATATATAAATCTAATAAAACGATTTCAAGTATTGATAAATGCTCATATATGAATACGGATACAGACACGGATACGGGTATTTCACTCCTACGTCTGTTAGGCATCCATGCCAGTTCCCAAGGACTCCAACAGCCGGCAGAGTCCTGCAACGTCCACTTCCGACAGCGACGACGATTTCTCTCGATGTCAGACTCTATTTTTGTCCCCTGCTTCTCAATTTCCAACACCTCATTCAACCCAAAATAATACTAAAAATCTTTTCTTTTTCATTACCAATCCCTTTCTCCCTCGATTCTACCGACCCGATAAGTAAAAAAAATTCCCATTTCAAATTGGGTTTTTCTTTAAACACCATTTTCTTGCTGAAATTTTTAAGGTGAATCATGGAGGATGAGAGTTTTAGTCGGGGTTTAGGGAAGCAGAGGATGAGGTGGACCCCAGAGTTGCACCATTGCTTTGAGGATGCAGTTCATCAATTGGGTGGCCCTGATCGTAAGTTTGAAATAAAGTTTTAAAATTTCCTTTTATTTGGTGATAATTTTGTTGTTTTAGCTTGCAAGGTGATGTGCTTATATGCATTGTTAATTATTTGCTTGTTTTAGTGTAGTGTAGCTTAGGTGTTTGTTTATATGTGTAGGAGACAGTAAAAAAAATGTATTTTGGTTAACAGCTTAACATGAGAAGGAACAGCTAAAGAACGAAGTTTGTTGATGTTGAATTGGCAAAATTGCTAAGTATATGTGATTTCAACTATTTTGGAGGATTTTATTGATGCATAGAGCTTTTAGAAGCATCAACATCTTTTTTGATTTATGACTACTAGATTTTAGTACTAATCTGGTTTAAGAAGTAATTATGTGATAACTAATGTAGCTATTCATGGTCTATAGGTTGTATTTGAGAGAAATAGGTATATTGACAACGGCGACCTTTAATGGCATAATAGAGATTTCGCTTCAAGTATTTGAGATCATTCTTAGAGGCATCAACTTCATTAAGGTCAAGATCTTGAAAATAGGTTCAGATAGTTAAAGTTTATTTACATACATATATGTGTACATGTTAACATGCATGTACATGAAGATGTCTAGCCATTTATAAACGCTCTTTTAATCAATCTTAGAAACTTTAAGCTTCCCCTTTTTAAAATAATCAATTTTTTTTTCTTATATCATGACTTGTAGGGGCAACGCCAAAAGGAATATTCAAGCTCATGTCTATGCCTGGACTAACCGTCACTCATGTCAAGAGCCACTTGCAGGTACTGAATAATTCACTAATAACTTTCGGAAACTACCATGCTCTTCATTACTGTATTGTATTTCACTGACTGTTGTCAGTATTAAGAACTTAAGATGATTTACATTTTGTCATCGAATGTAATCTTGTCTCATAAGACGAATTGAAGCTGAGATTTTGACCTTTGTTTGTTTCTTTTCAGAAATACAGGGTGTCAAACTTTGTTCTCGAGTCTTCTGATAGTACGTCGAAGATCTTGAACATTGTATGTTGTACTTCTTTCTACTGCTGATTTTTATTCTTTTCTTCACTTTTTTCCTACCAGGAAGCAAGCTCGAAACCAAGGCTTTAGAAATTTTACCAAATTTCTCTGCTGCATCGTGAGTTAACTCAAAACCAATTGAACGAATTTTATTATCAATACTATATTGATTTCACTGTGTACTTGACTCTTTTTGATTTAGGTAGGGTAAAGTTTTTTAGCATGTGCATATACCACTTTTATCTTATAATGTGCATGTTTTTCATACCACTTCACGATTTTGTATTTGATTTGATGTTCATTCTTTTCTCCCTTGCCCGAATTCTCACAGAAAATAATGGAGAAATAAATATAAACATTACACAGTTCATAATCCATGTGATAGTCCAGAATCGATGTGCTTTTGCACAGATAATTCAGAATTGTTCTTTGTGAGGGACAAACATATTTCATTAATGAAAGAGGATCGTGAAGGAACAAATAGAGTATACAAGCAGAATAAACAAAAAAAAAGGACGAGTAACAGGCAGAAAATCCCCTGCTCTTGAAAGGATATTTCTATGGGCAGTTCCTTATCATGTGAAACTACTTGATTGTTGCTTAGAGTGGTGTGATGGAAATAGCTTGTTAAATTTGGTGTCCTTCCTTTTGTGATGATGCATAGGTTTTGGAGGGAGCTCATAAAGATTAGTCTGACAATAATTTTGAAAGTAAATTTATATTTTTCTGCATTTATCCCATTGTTTTCATGAAGTTCTCTCCAGTGAATTTATCTCTGCACAACTATTCTCGTCTTCTGTGCTATGACATAAAAATCCAGTTATGATAGCCATGTAACTCTCTCTTTTTAGACTATGTTTAAAGTAGATTCAAAATCAATATGAATATGAACTAAGGGACTAAAGAAACAATTCTGTAACTTCAGTCCATGGGATGCCAAATAAATAAACCTAATTCCAGTGTAAATAATATCAGACTACAGTCTTTAGCTTATGTCCTATAATAACATCAGGTTTACAGAGAAATACAGGAAACAAATGCATTTTATTAATCTTTCAGTGGGAGCTTCTTTACCTTGTTCATATTGGAACCAATTAGTCTTATTTTTATGATAATGTTATCACTTTATGAGCACAACACCCTGGTCCTTGTTTTTCACTCTGGTGCTCCTTGATTTTATTCTATAAAATCAACATATGGAAAACATCTTGCAGTATATTTGGCTTTTGTTCTCACCTTTTTAGAAGCTATGAAAGTTATGTTCTTCTTATCAATGAAAAGATGTAACTGTTTACTGACTCTTCTTTGTTGTTGCCTGAAGCAAACATGCTTCACAATTACATTGATGGACATATTGAATTTTATGACACGATTGAAGTCACCTTTCACAATCTTGCCTAATGTCTTTTTTACGCTTCTTGCAGTCAACTTCAAATAACTGATGCCTTACGCATGAATATGGAAGCTCATCAGAAATCACATAATCAACTTGAGGTAAACTTCTACTTTTGACGTATTTTAATAAGCAATACATATACTTTATGCCAGTTGTTCACACGTGTAAATTATAAATGATATGCTACACCTTTCAATTAGGTGCAATTTTTTTCTTCAAGGCTCTCATCACAACATCTTGTTTATTTTATTATTGTGTCAATGTTAGAACTCATAAGCATTGACACAAGGTGATATACATAAACTCCGAGGAAGAAAATGAGGGAGAGCACGCGAGTGCACACACGCACACACGCAAACAAGGTAGGTTATCTAATGTTTTCCCAACTTGTAAAGGTTCACATAGATTCATTCAGGTTCTGTTGAAGGGTATTTTCACGTACTGTAAGTAGCCTTTTGTGGGAACACTGAGCGGCCTTTGGAGGAATATTGGGCTGTTTATGTATGATAGGGCATTTATAATGGGCCATCTATAAGAACTAAAGTTGTTTGGTTTCTTGAAAAAAATAGAAATATTTTCTTTTTCCCTGTTTCATTATGACATACCGTGGCCTAATTTTTGAGGATTTACTAAGTCGTGGCCATACATACATACCTAAATACAATAGCTCATTTTTTTGTTTTGTTGAAGGCATGCTGGTTTAAGGTGTCTATTATCATAGTAATGTCATAACATGCTGGTATCATGTGACCATGGAAAGTACAACATTCTATATAAACAATAACAATATCTTCAGCTGAAAGATATTGTTTGTATAAAATGTAGGTGATATATGGGTAGAACAGTCCCATCCAAGATGAGCTACATTTTTCACGAAGCCAGGGAGAAAATAAAGGGTAGATCTTAACATTATACAGAATATTCGGTTATATGAGTGGCAATTCACTGTTAATATAGTATGGGTTTGTATAAAAGCTTTTGGGTTAGAAGAGAGTTAATATTTCCTTTCAACCTTGTGGATTTGTACTTCTCTCTAGAAAGAAAAACATTTGTTTTTGAGATTTGTAGCACCACAATTTAGCAGTTACCTGAAAGATAAGAAGAGTTTATAAACAGTTTTTGACTGCCAACTGACTAGGATGAATAGCATTCTGAAACTTGAAACATAACTATTGCCATCAATCAATATGAAAGCTAAGGGGTTTTAGAGATCACCTGGGGTTAAAATGAGGTTCCAAAATTTTAAGCTAGTCAAAAGTATAATCTCTAAATCCATCATCTCTAAATCCATCTTCCATTCATAAGCAGATGGCTATTTCAAATGGAGTAGCATAAAAGTATTGACACATTATATAAATTTGCTGGTTCCTTTTGCTTATATCTGATCACACACACACACACACACACACACACAGAGTTAAATAAGGAAGAGAGATGCCAATTATCTCTTGGTAAAGATATTGTCCCTTAGAGAAAAAGAATGATGAATCTGCCAACTTAATTATAAATTCAAAATTCCCTAAAGGTGATGATATATTGACAGGCTCAGAGATGTTTGAAGATCAGAATTGAACTGCAAGGAAGATATCTTGACAAACTTTTGGAGGAACAAAATGATTTTAGCAATAATTACAGAAGAGACTGGCCACTTCCGATGGCAGTACCTCCACTCAGTGATCTTTCTAATTCTAATTCATGGAATTATGGTTCTGATTCAGAAATAATTTCCGAAAGGTTCAACAGCAATTCATGCCTACAAGAGAAGCCTCATTCGAGAAATTTGAGGTTCAAAATTAAATCAGAACACTCAGGATCTCAGGCTTATAAGAGGCTAAGACTGGACTCCGGTATATCGCACCATTCTTCTGGAGCTTCACTCATTGAGTCTCGAATATAATTAAGTATTGGAGAATTTGGTAAATGGATGTTTTTTATGTTGGATTTTTTGCTATGTTAAATATCAAATCATTAACTTCAGTATGTACCAGCAGCAGGCTCAATGTGTACTTTACCTTGCAACTTACTGTTTCAGCTGGGCTTTCATAAGCAGTCTTACTGTATGCTGTGCATTGTATTGCCTTACAAAATGTCTCTGCCTGTCTGCACTTGATTTATTTTCCAAGATGAGTATGAGTTAAATGGCCGTTATTCATGTTTTCCCCTGAAATCCAATCTTTATCCACATTCAAACTGTTGATGATCTGTCGATCGTCTATTTGTCAAGTGAATTTGAGATGCTTTTGACTTTGTAGACTTTGTATGTATTTGACATTTAAAGTTTTTTTTTTTTTTTTTGCTTCATTGTTTATGCGGCAGCTCACAGTTGTAGCAGGAATAAGATTTGTGATAAGATTTGAGGTGGAAACAAAATGTCTTGGATCTAACTGATGCGGTTGGATTAGACTCTATCCTAGCTGGTCTCTCAGTGGATAAGAAAGACAGTCACCAACACAAGGCCCATTGTTTGATAGCATGAGTATCTGTAGTCCCTACATAGCAAAGTGGAGCTCATCAGTTCCTTAGACTTGATGACAGAGATGGATAAGCTTCAAAACAGGAAATTGGCAATTTTTCTTCCCTAATCCTTGTGCAGTTAAATACTGCAGAAATTTCACACCGCGTCGAAGAGTAACCGCATTGTAAGATAGGTTCGGAAATTTTTTCGTTTTTCACACAATTCAGTTGCTTTGTATGTTGCTAGAACTTGCATAAGCCATTCGTGTTTAGTTCTTCATCAGTAATTTTTTGGCTACCCAATTTGTGTTGCAGCATCACATTATGTCTAGATTGTTATCGTCTTGCCGGTTCGCATTCTACTAGAGATATTTACGTGGTAATTAACTTTTGTGTAGGCATGGAGACTACAGAAAACCTTTTTTATTTACCGCGATTTATCTCTCGACCACGAGTCCAAAGTCTGAAGCCCTGTCCACCTAGCTTCTTTGGAGGCGCACTTGGAATTGCACTGGTAAAGAAATTCCAGTTAGCAGAACCAGTACGTCTCTAACCTCTGCTTCTATCTTGTAAATTTCCTTTTCAATGATGCATCGTGCTCAGTTTGCTGATAGACCTATAAATATATTCTACTAAAGACCTACTTATTAATCACTATTTAGTTGTGCACATGATATCATCATTCTTATTTAAAGGCGCTCACTACCTCAAGTTGACAATGTATATTTCTAATGCTATAGAATCAATTGTGTTTTAAAAAAAAAATTGTTTTAGGTTACTCTGTCAAGTAAAAAAAGGAGAGAAACACCTGCGAATCGCCTTTTTATATTCTAAGTCTTAAAGTTAGTCCCTCTAATCATTAGATCAAAACTCCGAAGTTATGGTGAGTATCGAGAATTATAGTTTTATATTATTTCTAACATACCCCACAGGTTGAGGGCTCTTTTATGGGTCGAAACTGGGACTCACGCAGTGGTATCAATTTTTAGAAAAACCGCTTAACATTCGTGGCCGGTGGGATTTGAACCTGGGTTGCTCTGATACCATCTTAAATTTAGCCCCTCTAACCATTACGCCAAAACTCCGAAGTTATGGTGAAGATCGAGAATTATAGTTTTATATTATTTCTAACACTAAGCAAGCTATTTTTTTTTGTTTGAGTAAGCAAAAGGAATCAAGCTTTGAATTCGTTGACAGGATTGCATATTACCTTATCGGTACAAATTGATCCTCATTCAGAAGAGGCATTGAAAAAGGAGTGATCCTGATCTTAAATTTGAAACACTTTTGGTTTGCATTTAAGTTCAACTTATAATGAGAAAGTAGCGTTTTGACAGTTCTTTCCCATTTCGTTTGCTTGACGATGAGGTGAAAGAATTAAATCCTCTGATCAGTGTAAAAAGTACTTGATACATATTGTCAGTCAGTAAAGAACCAGCTTGTATATTTGGTATAGAGCTTTCTCAACATGGTAATTAGTCCAAATGACATTGGACACAAAACTTTGAAGGTCAGGCCGAAAGTTAAGGTGAAAAGTAAATATTTCTTGATTACGTTATTGTGCTTTCGGCTAAAGTGGTTATCTGACAGTTGACAATAATTAGTTAATATAGAAACTTATCTAAGTTAAAGACACTGGCGTTACTTTTCCAATTCACAGTGCTAAGGGGGGGAAACTGTTTTTTCAGAAAAGAAAGGAATCCCAGTTCTATCGTACCGCATAAACAATGTTCAACTTTGTTTTGTCTTTTCCATTGCTAAGTTATAGGTCCTTGACAAACGAATGATTGATTAGGAAGTTTAAGGCTTAAACTACATCATTATCCTTTAAATTTCTTGAAAATGTTTGTAAGCATCAGGAGACTACTAATTGAGTTAGGGGAGTTTAGCATAGTGGTGAGCTGTTGGTTTATACTTCAAATGGTATATATGCCAAATGAATGAATGGTTTGTTTATGTTAGATAGAGATGGGACATGTACTTTGCCTCATTTTTTGTGACAAAGATTGGTGGATGGTTCTATTTATCTACCATCTTTGTTGGGCGTGAATCATGGAGAGTAGAGGGATTTCTCCAGTTGCTGGCCATGTGTTGCCCATCCTCAGCACATGGGCTATTATTAGAATTTCCATTGCAACAGTGACCCCTTATCCTCTTACATGTGATCTAGCTAATTTGAATCCCTTTTCTCTCTTGTGATCCTTTGGCAATTGAGGTGTGTTTGGGATATTAACTTTGGAGAAAAAGGAAAGAAAATATAGATTCTCTAAAGAAGCTAGGGAAAGTCTCAAGTTCCATAGTAGTTTCTTCTTTTGGTATAGCGAAAATTAGAAGATGAGGTTTTTAATGGGACGACACCAATTCTTTTATTAATTTTTCACTTATTTGGCAACAAATAGAACAAAAAAAGGACAAAAATCCCAAAACAATTAATTTTCCCTAGATGTTATTGGAAACTTTCCCATAAGCCAAGCACCCCCTGGGCTAGGTTCATTCAAATTGGATACTTTGATCAAGATTTCTATTATCACCAGCTAGGCAGATATCTAGTACCTAACATTCACGTTCGCATTGTTAGTTGTATGACTGATATAGGGTGTATTTATCAGTGAAGCTTTATTATTGAATGTAAAGCTCATATATTCTTCTAATTGGAGTGAAGTTAATATTCATCACAATGAAGTGCCTTCTTGAAATCTTCTCTTATTCTTATCCAAGCAAGCAATAGAATCTCTTATTAAGCACACCAAGGCTTATGCCCCCCTAGTATAGTCTCTTCTAAGTTCCTATTAAACAATCTCTTTCCGTTTTCATGGACACAGGCTCCTGAAAACTTGATATTTGGCTAACCAAGGTGAAAATTTGATGATCAGTCTATATCATTGGGGAACTCTTTAATCACATAGAATTTATTTAACAACCAATAGCGTTTTCACAACAAAACACTCTTAAACTATCATGTTGGTTATCGGGATATTAACTCGTTGCAATTTTTTTTATTAACACTACCAGATATTAGAGGGTGTTTGGGAAGGCTTATTTTTTTAAGCTTTTAAGTTATGCTAGCTTTTAGTGGCTTTTGGCTTTTTGGATAAAAATGCTATAAAAATTGTTTGGGTAGAATAGTAATTTGTTTGGTCAAACCTAGCTTTTTTAAATGAGCTTATAAGCTAGGTTTTTAAAAGCTGGGGTATACCAGCTTTTTAAAATGAGGCTTATAAGCTTTACTTATTAGGCGTTTTACCAAATAGATAGAAATGAAAAGCTAGCTTAAAAGCTAGTTTGACTAAAAAATAAGCCTCCCCAAACACCCTCTAAGCGTTATCCCATCTGATGCAGTGTTGAAGTGCACCATTCAAACATAAACATGTAAAATATCCGATGTCACAATGTAAAGGTTAACTTGAACAAATTACATTCTACTTTTCACTCGTGTTTTAATGAGTAAGCTAATTATGTAATATTCATATCATGTCTTAGTTCATATAATTAATAAACGTAATTATGTAATATCCATTGTGGACCTGCTCCAACCACTGGTCAGACATTGTCATTATCAGGTAAGTTTAACATCTTAATCACTTACTTAACCAACCCAATTTTCATTCACGTGCAAATTTATTTCTTTGCAATTGTTGGAAATGTACTCTGTGTTGTAAAGCTTAGAAAAGTTTGACCTTTCAGATTATTATTATTATTAGCGAGCGACAGAAGCAATAATGTCATTTCGATAGGAGCAACAAGGTTGTCAACTGAAAATGTGCACTAAAAGGACCCTAAACTATTCTTATTGCCACGGTTAATGTTTTCAAATTGTCATCCGGCAAGTGGGTGACCAAATTTTCACCGTCGGTCATTTGTATACAATGAATCAGGTTTCATGGCACTAAAGAGGCTGGACATATTTGATGTGATTAATAACAGTCAGCACTTATGTAATCAGTGACTATGGCTTAGGTTATCAACTGAGAAGTTGTTGATCAACTGAGCAGAAATTCTTGGGTGGTCCTCGATGAACTCATGTGGAGGCAGAATTTGCTCGAGAAGATTTCTTCATGGAGCCAATAATTGTGGATTCTAGTTCTTTCGCGCTGAAATGATGAGGAACACATCATAATGCATGCTTGGAATTTGTCCTGTGGACACTTAACATAATGCCAAGGTTTTTAAAAACTTTTGTAATCTAGACTTCTAGTGTTGGTATAATCATGCATGCTGTTGATGAAATTTATCAGAAATATTAGAATGCATCATGCGTGGCTCATGTTACCCTGTTGTTTGATTTTATTCTGTGGAGCTAGATTTGCTCACTGTGTTGAGATCAACCTAATAGGTTTCCCAATTATGGTTACAACACCGCCAATACACACACACCCACACACACGCGCGCGCAGACACACACACAAATTCTTGAAACCAAATACCTGTATTGTTAGAAAACTTTATTATTGAACGTGTATTATATTAAAAAATAATGCATACCTGAAAACATGACCTTTGGAATGAATTAGGTTTGGTCAAAAGGCTCCCCAAGGTACGTTTGTGAATTTTTCAGAAACGTTCATGTTCCTTTGCTAGTTTGTGTTTTCATTTCCTTTTCTCTCTCACGTACTTAATTCATATGATGCTACCAGATAATTTCATAACGTTCAAACTTTCTTGCTTTGTGTGAGTAAGTACCTAAGCTTATACTCATGCTATCATTTTATTATTAGATATGCTTTACTGATGAATGAAACTTCTCCGTTACATCATATCCATTTTAATTGCCTTCGCCAATCCTCCTCTTGCTACGAACTTGGACATTTATCACTTATAAAATGTTCGGAATGAATAAAATCAAGGCAGTGGGTTCAAAGGGTGCGCGTCACATCACTGTTGACCACATGAACTTTCGAGACAAAGGCAATGAAGATGAAGCAAGATGCCAATTTTCTTTTATATATTTCCTTTTTCCCCCACGTGCGCTACTGTTTTTTCTCTGTAGCAGACACAACTATATGTGGCTGTGGCATAGCATCAATAGTCACGATCTGGGCCAACCTTTTTCTACTCGCGACAAGGCAAACACGTGCTCATTATTTTTCCCCGTCTCTATTGATTGCTGGTTAAATTTTGGCTTGCGACACAAATAGCATAACTACCACATTGACAAGTACAAAGTACAACTGGAAACCGCAAAACACTGACATGAACAACGATGTCATTTATATTTCGCAGCATACCAACCATATCCAAACTACATGCATGTTACAAATGCATCTGCGACTCCAACAGTTGCTAGCCAAGCACACGCTAGATCATCTGTAAGTGACCAAATGCAAATACGCACAATACATTATTAATGTACAAAGTACAAAGCCAATTATACATCAATGGCCTTGAGTGACTCAACTTGGGTTTTCCCCCTGGGCCCTTTCTTCCTGATGTAAAGCCTGTACTCATTGAAGGTCATGGGTTGGTAGAGTTGAGGCCTTTCGGTGGTCACAAGCTCTCGAGCTGGGAACAGTGGAAGGTCACTCCTCGGGTTGTAGAACAAAACGATGGAGAACCTCTCTTCCGTCGCGTTGGCCATCACCCTGTGCTCTACACTCTTGTATATCGCGTTGCTCAGCACCTAATCCGTCAACATTAGAATCCATCAGCTATACAAGCTAGCAACTGAAAGAGCATAACATTCTATCTAAGATGCTGTCAGAGCAATCCAGATTTATATTCCGCGACACACGCATTTAAAGCTGATTTTGTCATTACGAAAAGATAGCGCACCATAAAGCAGCACACGTGTCGATCCTCTAAAGAAAAGGTGCAAATCTACACGTACATGTTAGAATATATATAGATTATTAGCTTCGATCATGTCTGACAAATTATATTATATATTAATTTTTAGCGGTGGGTGGGCTCCGTTAAAAGGAACATGTGGCCAGTGGAAGAAATCATTTTTATACTAGTGTCAACTCTGCCTACTTTGTGCTCTTAGCCAGTGCCCTATAGTTGCGCTTTGTATTTGAGTAGTAGGCTTTGAGGCCCCTAAAAGTTCGGCCTGGGGATCTGGGAGGGGAGAATAAAACAAAAGGAGCACGTGGTTTGAAATTTCTAGAGCTGTCCAATTTCTTGACTTATCCTATGGTTTAAATTTAAAAAAGAAAAAAAACTACGACAATTGGATGGCTCAAACTTATAGCAGAAAAGAACAAGAGATGCTTTTATCCATGTAGCCATTCTGATTTCTGAGGTCTGCGTACTTCTTGCTTTGTTTGTAGCGGTGCAGGTTCCATACGATTCTGATATCAGACAATGAAAAAAAAAAAAAAAAAAAAACACTCCCATGCACAGAGGCATACACAGGGTACCTGCATCTGATCACCGATATTAACGATGAATGCGTCAGGTTCAGGCTGCACGGTCACCCAAGCATTGCCCTTTCGGACCTGGAGACCCTTGACTCGATCGTCAGCGAGCACTATTGTGAGCACGCCAGGGTCGGAGTGCGCAGAGAGGCCGAGGGTGAGGTCGGGCTGCGGGCATTTCGGGTAGTAGTTCACCCTGACGCTCGCTCCGACTTCGTCTCCTCCGAATGCCTTCTGCAGAAATCCCACGTCCAAGCCCAGACTTATCGACAACACTTTCATCAGCGTCCCGCACAATTTCACCACTTCTCGCCCGTACTCCTCCGTGATCTCCCTGCCATAGTTTTTTGCGCGCTTATGTTTGCGAGCTCATCGCTACGATAAAAAGATCAGATGGATAAACATGTTTGGTATTATGTACCTGCAGGATTCGGGATTCGCTGGCCATTTATCATAGTTCTTGACGTGCTCAGGAAGTAGATTGAGGAAGTAGTAGTCTCCCCAGTCAAGAATAGCTCCCTTCTCGACCCCGAGCCTGCTCCCGTACCCTTCGTAGGTCCTCGGCGAGTTCGCGAGCGTCTTCTTCACTTCCACCGGTAAACGGAAGAAATCTCTCCAGACCGCCCTCATCTCCGCCACCAAATCTGGACTCACGCCGTGGTTGATCACCTGAAAGAACCCCCATTCCTTGCACGCGTCCGATATCGCCCTCATGGTAGCTCGACACCCCATCGCGCCTCCGTTCAGGCCTCCCAGGTCTATGACCGGTATGTTCAGCGGCCGTCCGGAGCAGTCGGTCACGGAGCCTGGCAACGGCCGCTCCGACGGCGGCTTGACGTAACGGTCCGGGATCACGTGGGTCCCGCTCTCGGATATCGATTGGACCGGAGTTATCGGCTCTGGCCAGTCTTGGAGCAGATCCATGGTCACAGAGAGGTTGGAGTGATGAGGGGAGTTGATGTCGGCGATAGTTCGCTTGGTCTCTTTGTGCGCTCATAACTCATTGTTATATAGAGGAGTTGATTGCACAGTTGTATTACAGCTTTGAGAGGGACGCAGACGCAAACGTGATGAAAATGAGAGGAGGGGGGCTAAAGATGACACTTTAATGGGTTGTTAATTTCTGGCCTAATTGAATTTTGCAAGGGAGACTGTGTCAGTTTTGGTTGGGCTTTTGAGCACGACTTGGCCCGACATAGAAAGGTGAGGGTATCTCAATTTGTGTGCGCGCGCGCGCGCGCCTACGCGGGTGGGTATTGTAAAGACTATGTGTTCAACTGTGATGGATAATTGATTTTCGTGTTTGGCAAAATGAATAGAATGGGTGTTGAGTGGAACAAATTCGGTCCAAGTGTTTAGCCCTAGTTTGGCAACTAACGACTTTGAACTAAACCAGTTTTTCTTTGACCCATTTTTACCTCATAACTGGACAACAGTTAAACCAATATCCTCTTGGTATGAAAAAAAAAACCACATAACTCTGGCCCAAAAGTCAAGGGAAAAAAAGAAGGAAAATTAAGTAAACTATTAAAGTTGTTGTCTTACATATATTATGTATTAACCAAAAAAGAAATAGTTCTAAACTAGTTTTCTTTAAAAGTTAGCCAAACTTGGTCCACCTCAAAACTAGTACATATAGAAACTAGCTTAGCTAAATCAAGCCCATGTGAAACCGGATCAAAACTAAACTTGGTTAGTTTCTAAGTAGCCAAACACACCCGACAAGAGTTGTTGATGGCAAATGAATCAAATCTTAAAACCTTTTTCTACTGGTTCGTAACTTTGTAATATGGCGTGTAGATTGAGCGTCCTTTTGATGAATTGAAATCTGAGTTATTTCATGACACCTCTAGAATTGATTGGGGATGTGCCTCTTGTACTATAGAGTTAATCACCTGCTATGTCCTCTTTTTTTTCCTTTTCTTTTTTCAAGTATTTAGATTATCTAATGTCCCAACAAAATTATCTCTTCGTTGCCTAGATTTGAAGTATGGAGGGTATATGTTTACTCAGCACACTGAAATAATTAGAGCATCCATTTGCAACACATTGATCATGTGATATTCACGTGTATAACCTCATTTGGCGATCAAGGGTCTAATTACTAGTAGAAAGTTTATGGATAATAAGTGCGTATGTAGCACAACAGGTGTACATGCAATTAATCTTTTTTTTTTTCTAAAATCCTTTTAAAGTACTTATCAAGTGAGATCTGAAGTTGAATTTCACTGGTACCAATATAGAGTCCTCTCTACTGTGCCAAAACTCTGAGATGAACTAAAGCTTAAGGGTTATAGCTTTATAATCTAAACGGAAATTAAATTCTGTTGCACATAAATGCTTCATAATTTTCTCTTTTAAATAAATGGTTTCTAGAGCTTAATGGAATGCATAATCGTATGTCAAGGTTTAGTTTGAACATCTAGAAGCGCATAATTAATTGTTTGCTATAGACAAGGCTATGTTTTGAGGCTAAACCATGGAAGAGGGATGCAAACGTGGGGCTGTTGCAGTTTCTTGTTTTCACATGTGGGGAGTTGAATGCAAGAATTTGTAGTTTCTTGTGAAGTTGTGCTAGCAAAATGATTTGTACCCATGCAATTTTGATTGACAAAGTGCTCGTTAGGAAATTGACCAACGCGCTTTCTAACTATAAAATGTCAAAATTTCCAAATGTAAAATATTGGTGACATACAGATTTACCATGTTTAACCTCTTATATATATGTTTGTTTACCATATGCAACTGCGTTGAGGCATGCACAAGTATGTAAAAGATTCAAATGTTTATTAGATGACCCAGTGATATCTTTCTTAACATTAAAAATCAACAAAAATTGCTACAAGAAAAGAATTATTCAACAGGAAACAACGTCAAAGGGTTTGATTTGCAACGAATACTGTACTGCTTCTGATGACTTGGGTGCAAAGCACAACATTTTCCATGTGCGCATTTGACCTGCGCCATTTGCTTACCTTGGAAGGGATAATATCAGAAGGGATGTTGGCATCAATTAGATGAAGAAAGATCAAGCTGTTGTCTGTATGAATACGTCTTTTTTTTTTTTTTTTTTTTTGGCTGCCATTTCCTGATGATGGTACCAATAAATTTTAGGGGTTTTTGAAACCCAAAGTTTTACTCCCATTTACCAAAACACTCACCTAATTCCATATGTTCCATAAACCCAGTCCATAAAGTTCATTTACCTTTAAACCCAAAATATAAAATACAAAGTATATATATAGCTACATACAGTAGGGTATGCAGCTATACACCCTGCAAATGTCGCTATAAACCCTTAGTATGTAGCTATATATCATATAGTATTTAGCTATACATCCTGTTATATGTAGCTATATACGCTATTGTATGCAACTGTACACTTTATATTCTCTATTTTGGGCTTAAAACAATTTTTGCACATTGGGTTTATTGGAACGTATAGAACTAGGTGGATTTTTTATAAAAAGGAGTAAAACTTTGGGTTTATAAGCAAAAACCACAATATCTTATGTGTAGAGTAAGATTAAATGGTTGACTTGGATTAGCAAAAACTAGAGGGCATTATGAGTTTGTATTTGGTGGTTATTTAGCTGGCCATTGCTTTAAATTATAAGTATATCTGCTGTTATGGATCCATTTTTTATTTTATTTTTTTGATATTGTTGAGTAATAAGGTGAGGAGGTCAACCTTGCTATAAAAGGGGATCTCAGTCTTTGGTCTTGGTGCATTTGTTATGCTTGTAGTTGGATAAAGCACATGCATACTTCGGGAGGTGTCAGA
>JBAKGM010000081.1:2482589-2506218 GCA_037177215.1 Asparagus racemosus | reverse complement strand
CAATATACACTTAAAAATATATATAAGTATACAGTAATTACAATTTTATACCATAATTATATATGAAAAATATAAAAAACATATATATATATATATATATATATATATATATAATTTTTAAAAAAACCCGAGCCAGGCGTCACCACTTGGGCCCGGGCCAGGGCTGGCCAGACACCGGGCCGAACCTGGGCCTTGGGGCCAATTGAACACCACTAATTACGGGGGCATGATGAGAGCCCCATCTAGAACTTGTAGGAATTATCTTTGAAATCCACATCACCTGATTGTGATGCTGAAATGGAGATATTGCAATGTCATAAGAAGGATGTTGTATGTATAGTGGGAAGTGATTGTAATGCTGCGAAGACTAGTCTCGGGGTTTGAGTGAGCGCGGGTCGTAGGTCGCATCATTTACATTTCCCCAACAGGCTCAAAGATTGGGCCCTAACGGCCCAATACACGAAAAGGAACTCAAGAACGAACTAACCGTGGAAAATAAAGATCATCAGCGATCCAAATCCAGCAGAACTTGAAGGAGACCATCGGCGGCCATGGATCGAGTCCAGTTGCTCCTCCTAGGGTTTCCCCTCTTCCTCTTCTGCTCCGATCTCATCTCTCTCTTCTCCCCTCGCCCTCCTCCTCCTCCTACTCCGCCGCCCAACCCCTTGCCATCTCAGCCCCTCCAGCCGACCCCTGATTTCGCCGCCGCGGCGACGCAGGTTCGATCGGTCCAAACCCTAGCTCATCGATTTCTGCTAACTTTTTACTAAATCAAAACCCTAGCTTTTCTTGGTTGTTGTTTGCAGCGACCGCGAGGGCATGCGTATGGTTATGTTGTCGACATCAAGTTCTGCACTTCCTGCTCTTACAAGTGAGTAGATGAAATCCCCTCTTTTTCGGGGGGGATTTTTAGCTTGATTTGGTGATTGGAGTAATTGATCGCGTTCTTTAGTAGAATTGAAATAGGCAAATCTTAGATGCAGTGAAGATGATTGACAATGTAAAGAACTCTAAAGATTGGAAGTTCAAAAGCTTTGCACTTTGAGCATTGGGATTATCTGTAAAGGGAGGTTTTTTTTAATTTTTTATGGCAGTGAAAAAGGAATAGATCTACTTAAAAAGGGCAGAGTGTCTTTAAACTTTCATCCATATTTGTTTTGAAGGAGATCAACTCGTCGTAACGTTCTGAAAACAATGGATTTGAAATTGAAATACATCTAGAATGATTACAAGGAGTGAACTGCTTAAAATGAGGGAATAACAACTCTTGAGCTAAGTAATTTAACCTTGACGCTAGTTTTATCCAAACGGGTTTTATATTATGCCATTCTGATAATGAGCTAAGTAATTTAACCTTCATCTTATCTCTTTTTATTAGGTGGTTTTATCTAGCTTCATCTAATCTGCCCTTTTCTTTTCTGCACCACTTAATGCATATACCGGCTTACTATCTAATGTCTAACGAAATCATGAAATCAGAAATTTAAATTTTAATACAAACAAGTTTCCTTGATACAAGTGTTAGGAAACACACATTAGTTACCTTGTTCTTGTTGGTGCACGCACCACAAATCTAATGTTACAATCGTAGAAGCTAGTTTCTATATTAGGACTGAACTCTCTAGGAAATATTTTCTATATTTGATGTGAAATGGTGATTTTTCAGGGTACACTATTTTGTAGAATGTTTCTAGAATTCCATTACCTGTCAAAGGGAGATTAACAAGTAAAATTGGATAAGCCATCCTATTTGGATAGGAAAAGGCTTAGGCGATGATGAGCATTGAGATGTTATTTTGAAAGAAAAAGGGAATTGTTCTCGTTTGGGCTTTAGCAGGAGGCTAATGCTATTCATAGAGACCCCATAAGCAGGGAAGATAATGGTTTTCGACTTTATGCTTGAAACATTAGCTGCGACTGAACAATTGTAGGTTATATTTGTTTTCTTGATTATATTTTGTTACCTTATGCCTTTAGCTCATGTGTTAGAAATTTGATGCTCGCTCCTTTGTATTGAAAGGTCAACTACATATTATCATGACGTATACTTGTGCTCCAGAGATTAACGCACTCAGTCATATCTGACATATCAACCTATCATATTTGTGTGAACATAATAATCTTCTGGTTCGGAAGAAGGAACATATGGAAACTTTTTTGCAAGCTTATATTCATAGACTGCAATTATTTTCTTTAATTTGAAGTTAACTGGTCAATCCGGTGAATGCTGTCCTGGCAGGGGAACTGCAGTAACCATGAAGAAGATGCTAGAAGCTTCTTTCCCTGGGATCGATGTCATTCTGTCAAATTACCCCCCAAGTCTTCCTAAGCGCCTGCTTAGCAAAATAGTCCCTGTCGCTCAATTTGGTGTTATTGGAATCATAATGGGTGGGGAGCATATTTTCCCCAGGCTGGGAATGCCACCACCTCAATGGTACCATTCCTTGCGTGCCAACAGATTTGGCTCTATGGCTACAATTTGGTTACTTGGCAATTTTGCACAATCTTTCCTACAAAGCTCAGGTGCTTTTGAAGTTTACTGCAACACAGAATTGGTAAGAATCCTTCCACCTATATGGTTGTTTTCTAGTGGATGCATATTCTTTGGAGCTACAACTTAAATTCTTCATTTAGAATGCACTTTTACTTACTACCATCTGTGATCTCATAAATCCCGGTGAAATATCATCTATTGAAAGATCCACGAAAATGTTATGGATTGACACAGGTAAATTCTTGTTCGTACAGTTCCTTTTCTATTGATGGAAAAATGTTAAAAGAATGTTTCCTTCATTAATGCAAAAAACATGATGCACGTCTCTGCGATAACTATTTGGATTAGACTCCATCATCAACAAGATTCTTTTTCTTTTCTTTTCTTTTTTCCTTTTTGGTTGGGGGGTGTGGTGGTTGGGTTGGATGGTAGACAAGGGAGGAGGGAGGAAAAAAGCTGGCACAAAGATGTTTTCATATTGGACAGGCTGCTTGACTCAATAAAGATTTACTGAAATAATGGGTTTAAACATCGTGTTTATATGATTAGAGAGTCATTCTATGGAAAGACTCATAGATCATCATGAATTAAATGTATGTTGCAAGAATACTTCGATAAAGGAGATGTAATCCGACCTGATATGTGTCTAATACTTGGATGGTTGGACACCTGAAGCATAATTATTCCATATTCTCATGACATTTTCAAAAACTATGATTTTTCCTAAACATATCAAAGGTATATAAGAGCCATCTCAGATATTATGGAGTTAAGAGTCTAATGTATGAACAATGGGCTCGCAATTTTTTGTTTTACTAGATTCAACATTCTGATAATCTGCTTATCTATCACTGACTTGAACTTTAGAGGGCACGCTGGGGGAAATCTCTTCCGGCCCTCTAATGAGCGTTGCTTGTGCAGAAACTTGCTTCCCTCAGATTAGTCAGTCCTCAGAGAAGATTAAGGGACTCTAAGCTCCTCCAACTATCCTCCCTCCCACTTGTACAATTAGCTTTTTAACATAAACAGATGCGATTAGAATGTAATATACAATAGTGTTAAGGGTAATATTGACCATGAAAAAGTTTTTTCTAAAGTCACACTTTTATAAGAATGTTTTATATACGCATTTAAGGTAATATACCGCTTTCTTCACATGAATTACGAGTGCTCTTGCAACTTTTTATTTATATAACTTGAAAATCTTTTATATTACATGGCTGCCGTGTTCTTTCAACCTGTTACACCCTTGCAAGTTGCAAATTCCTGTTATAGGTGTATAACATTAGTTCAAACATACATATTACATTGTTGTTGTATAAAACTGTCACCCTATGTAGACATGCTTCTAGGCATTTATAGGATGCATGCTTGCCTTTTCGTAAGTTTTAGGATGCATGCTTGCCTTTTCATAAGTTTTTCTTCTGTTTTGCTGGTTTGTTGAGCGTGTATCTGTATATTTGTTGAGCAGCTTTGGTATCCACAAAACTGAATATGATATTCGGTTTTATCACATGTAACTATTACGGTGCAAAGTCGCAAACTATCAACTGCCACTCGTTCGTTCACCATTTCATAAATACTTGACTCATTTTGGCATCCTATGAATAAGAGGCTTATTTCCATGTTCAATTTGGAAGGCGTCAAAACCAATCATGTTCTCACGAGGAGCATAAAGTTGTTTAGCATGAAGCATGTGATGACCAATAATCTGGCAGATACTTGAATGCTCTCCCTAAACAAATCTGGTTGAGTTATATGCAACTTTTGTTTCAGTAGCTCTAATTATTTTCCTCGTGGTGCAGGTTTTCTCTAAACTGAAAGAGCACAGGTTCCCTAGTGAATTTGAACTGAGGCAGCTGATTGCCAGTAAGATCCCCGATCCTGCTTTCGGGAGG
Organism: Asparagus racemosus; assembly: GCA_037177215.1. Classification (NCBI taxonomy): domain Eukaryota; kingdom Viridiplantae; phylum Streptophyta; class Magnoliopsida; order Asparagales; family Asparagaceae; genus Asparagus; species Asparagus racemosus. The sequence goes on along the minus strand of JBAKGM010000081.1, from coordinate 2,501,826 downwards.
AACCTTGACAGTATTTGGTCCTAAAAGGCTTGCATCAACTCAACTAATACTTGGGGAACGAGACCGTACAATCCCTATTATTTGAATATTTTCCCGAAATAGATGCCTCGAATGCTGATTCATTAGTTTGTGGTTAGAACTCTGTATCTTTTAGACTTCGCTGCCTGGATTGTTTAACTGATACGTCAATGTTTCATGTTTTGGTATGAAATGTATCGATGCGTCTTGAGATCGATCTTTCAATTTTATTAGACTGAGAATGGAGAGTGGAATATGAAAATTGTAGATTTGTGAAAGATCAAAGGATTTTGGCCGTCCTAGTAATTATTTACAAGTAGTGTAATAAACCTTCTTTTTTATGGTATATTCACTCCGAAGAATTCAACTTATGAACCCATTGCTGCGTCGTATAATATGACTCAATTAGAGACGTGGACCATGCTGATCTTTGTATTCTCTCGATAAATATTTCCTGAAAATTGGAGTATTATCATCGTCCTTCGAATCACATGTTTCCTTACTGCGGGATGGTCGTCATTCAATCTGAATAAACTAATGTATTAAAATATCATTAATTCTATAAAAATGATGCTGGGGAAAGATGCTTGTTTCTTCTCAATCTTCATGTTTAACGTTTTCTTATCGTTCTTTCTTTTTTATTTTTTTTTGTTCACTGTTTTTTTGTGTTAATAGTTTCTTTTAACCCCCAAACATATAACATATTTACAAATTCTCTCTCCAAATCTAGAACTTGCTAATTCACCTGTCTAATTTCCTTATCCCTGAATTTAAAAATCACTAATGCACCCCAGGCCAAGCTAATTAAATTTATTAATTGACAGCTAGCTACTCCTTAATATTCCTTAATATTCAAATATCACGGATGTACCACACGTAAAAATAATTTATTGAGATTTGGGGTAAGCGAGCATATATACATATACATATATAAGAATTTGAAGGATAATTTTGCAGATACAGTTGATTTGCCGTCTGCCGGTCTACATACATGAGACCCATTTTCCGATTTTCATGGCGTTTAGCCAAATTTGCAAAGTTCTGAAGGGTTCTGTAGGCAACCCCACAATGTCTAGGGGGGTTCGTGAAATTTACCCTTCACGCATCATCTTCCTCTTCCACCTCCTTGACTCTTCGCTTCTTCAATCAGCCAATCGATATCGGGCCTCATCTCCCCCGAACTCGGCCCAAACTATCCACCCGCCCCCATCCATCCTCCACGTGTCCACCTCCCATCTCACTAAAACCCTCGTCAAACTCCCTCCACACGCTCTTGTCTCTCTCCTCCCCCTCTCTCTCTCTCTCTCTCCCCCCTTGCCCACCCGCCCGCCGCACCCACCCACCCGCATACCCATGGCCGCCTCCGCCTGCTCGTCCTCCTCCTCCTCCTCCCTCTTCCCCCCTTTCCCCACCCGCACCCGCACCCGCTTCCTCCCCAAACCCGCCTCCCTCCCCGCCCGCAAACCCCCCAGCCCGATCCGCTCCGTCCAAACGGACCCGAAACCCGCCCCCTCGCCCTCCTCCTCCGACCCGATCCAGAAGCTCCTCACCCGCGAGTACAAATACGGCTTCTCCTCCGACTTCGAGTCCGTCTCCATCCCCAAGGGCCTCAACGAATCCACGATCCGATCCATCTCGAAACTCAAATCCGAACCCGATTGGATGCTCCGGTTCCGCCTCAGCGCCTACAAGCGCTTCAAAACCCTAAAAGAGCCCCAGTGGTCCGACAACCGATACCCCCCCATCGATCTCGACTCCATCACCTACTACTCCGAGCCCAAACACAAGCCCAAGCTCGACTCCCTCGACGACGCCGACCCCAAGCTCATCGAGACCTTCAAGAAGCTCGGCATCCCCCTCAAGGAGCAGGAGCGGCTCGCCAACGTGGCCACCGACGCGGTGATCGACTCGATTTCGATCGCCACCACGCACAGGGACACCCTGATGAAGGCCGGGGTCATCTTCTGCTCGATCTCGGAGGCGGTCCGAGAGTACCCTGAGCTTGTGAGGAGGTACCTGGGGAGCGTTGTGCCGCCGGGGGACAACTACTACGCGGCGCTGAACTCGGCGGTTTTCAGTGACGGGTCCTTCTGCTACGTGCCCAGGGACACGGTTTCGCCCATGGAGATCTCCACGTACTTTCGGATTAATGACAAGGAGACCGGGCAGTTTGAGAGGACACTGATTGTTGCCGAGGAGAACAGCTTCGTTAGTTATTTGGAAGGCTGCACTGCCCCGCAGTACGATAGGAATCAGCTGCATGCTGCGGTGGTCGAGCTGTGGTGCGCTGAGGGGGCGGAGATTAAGTATTCGACGGTGCAGAACTGGTATCACGGAGATGAGGAGGGGAAAGGGGGGATATTTAATTTTGTTACGAAAAGGGGGAGGTGTTATGGGGCGAGGTCGAAGATATCGTGGACCCAAGTGGAGACGGGGTCAGCCATTACTTGGAAATACCCGAGTGTTGAGTTGAGAGGGGATGATTCTGTGGGGGAGTTTTATTCGGTGGCGGTGACCAAGGATTATCAGCAGGCTGATACTGGGACTAAGATGATCCATGTGGGGAAAAACACGAGGAGTAAGATTGTTTCCAAGGGGATTTCGGCGGGGAAGTCGAGGAATTGTTATAGGGGGCTTGTGCAGGTGGGGGCTCAGGCTGAGAATGCGAGGAATTTCTCGCAGTGTGACTCGATGCTTATTGGGGATACAGCGGGGGCCAATACATATCCTTATATACAGGTACGGGTTTTTTTTTGCTTGGTTAGTTTTTGAATTGATTGATGCTAGAACTAGAAGGATGTTAGATTAGTATTTGTTGTATAGCTGTTATTTTTCGCATACAGTGAAATTTTATTTTTGGTTAATGGGTTATTTTTAAGGTTCTAAGCTTTATCTCAGTGAATGAGTTAACTTGTATACAAGTTGAATACCTTTTGAACAGAATAAGGGGAGAGTATACAGCCTTAACATTTACCTCTTGTGCCTTCTGATCATGCTAGTAGGAGGTAAGGTTGAGTATTGAATTATGATACAATTTGACCGTTCTGTAATTATGATACAATTTGACCTTTCTGTAATCAATTAGAAACTATATTTATACGACAAAGTTCTTATTTTCTACTGAGTTCTTGCATCAAGCATCTTCAGGTGGAAAGTTCCCTTCCAAATAGATTAGTTGGTGGAATGACCTGCTCTTGCTTGCTGATGCCCCAAGGACCACTCTCATGCTTCCGATTGTCGGTAACTTTAATTGTTGGACATCAAATGACAATCTTGATTTGATCTGTTAATACACTGGTAGGGTTGATGAAGCTCGTCCCCTGCAGAAATTGCATAATTTAGGGTGGTGTTTGCAATTTCTGCATCCCTGAACAGCTGTGCTCAAGTTACACTATTTCATTAGCTCTCGTTGCCTATGTTCTCTCCTTTTCTTTCTCTCAAAATATAAAAAAAGAAGAAATGGTTCTTCTCTTGCTTTACCAGATGTTTTGCTTTATCAGATTTGATCTGCATCTAGTAATATGCATGTTGCATGGACAATAGTTCGTGGTACTTTTCCTCTGGTAATACTGTAATAGATCATATCTCACAGGTTAAGCTTATTAAATTTTGATTTGCAGCTATAATATTTAGGGAGTTGTTCCGGCCTCTGCTGTGGAGTAGTCTTTTCAATTTCTCCTGCATATGATATTCCTTGTCCTCCCTCCTCCTATTCCTCTTTCTGCCTAGATTTTCTATCCTGGTAAATTCAATGATAATATATGTTATAAGTTTTGACTTCATACTTGTCTTGGTAAATTCAGTGATGGATGTGCTTATAAGTTTTCCCTGCATCATGTGCCATCTGGTGATAAGTGGAGTTATGATTGTTGATTGTGATACGGAGATTTGTATCCCCACCATTACCAACAAAAACCACATGCTCGATGGGGATATTATTGGTAATTGAGAAGATGAAGGGGGATCTATTTCCTTTTAGCTTTCATGTTTGTAGGTTCTGTTTTCCTTAGGTTAAGCCATTACCTGTTTGCGAACATTGGTCTCTTGGTTGGCATTATTGTGATTAAGAGTTCCACATCCAAGCAAGGTTTCAAATGTGTCATTATAGGTTCACATGTCAGGTCAAAGAAGATGGAAGAAGATGGACTTGTGGTTAAAAAAATTTCAAGTCGAGTGACAAAAAAAAAGCCAATAGGGTTTCCCTTTTTGGGTCGTGTGGGTTCTAAGCCTATATAGACTACTCCGGCGTTTTTGTGCGCCTAACTATGTAATACTTTGGTATCGGGCAAAAGTGATGTATGTGAAGGCTCGAATCAACTCAGATTATTGGCTTCAAACTTCCTGGCTTTGGATAGGCTTCAAGTTTGTCGAGTATTCACATGGGTGTTTTAAAATGAAGAGTTTAAAGATGAGTAGAATAATTTGGAATGGGTACGCTGAAGAAAATTTTCCCTTTTGGTTATGTGGTCTGTGCCTATTATTAGTCACTTCCTCACATTATTGGGCCTAATGACAGCAGGCATATGAAAAGGCATTGTTCACATTGCTGTTTCCAGGTAATTACCCCCTTTAAATTAGCAGCCGCAAACTTTTTTACTGCCTCAACCCCCATCTGTTGAGAGCAATTTCATGAGCTATGATCCTTTTACTATTGTGAACTAGCACATACTAGCACTCGATTGGTCCTCCTGTCTACCAAATAAATCTCCCTCATTTCATTCTCAGCTGAAGTTATCTCCAACTTCTTGGAAATGCACTCATTTTTTGTCCTATATTTATTACACTGCTGATGTTTCATTTTAACTAACCTTATTTCAGACGTGGTTTCTTTTCTTACCTTGATTATTCAACATTTGAACTCATAAAACATGGTTAGTTGGTATACTGTTCCTCTTCAACTTCATATAGAAGCCGGAAAACACTTCTCATTTTGAAAGTCGTCCTTTGATTTTGTGATATCATTATTTTCAAATTTCACAACTGCAACAGAGGATTGATCTAAGGAGATTGATAGATCAGTCTTAGGTATCTGTTATTCATCAATGTCCATCACACCATACTTTCTTGTTATTTTGTTGGAGTTCGACCTTTAGAATTCCAAATAATGTGCTTATTGTAAATCCAGATATTCCTGCTCTTGTTTCTTTATCATGCAGACGCCAAATCTGTTTGCTGAAATTAGTGATAGTGGCAATTGGTTACCTAAAGAAAACTTTAGGTGTATAACTCTTATCATTTCTATTTTAGAACTAGCCCTTCAATTTTCTCATGATTCTCATTGACTGAGCTGCTACAATTGGCAAATGACATATCATGTGACATTAGAGCCTCTTTCCTGGTGTGAAACTATTACTAACAGCTAGGTTTATCCATGGCTAATGTAGGCTAATATAGAGAGGTAAGTGAAAGTTCCTAGAGAAAGAACAAAATGGCCTGCAGACTTAGAATATACATCACCATTTACTCATTTCACTTATGTGACATGTCCATTTCTTTCTGCATTGGAGGTTGATCCTTTGCATTTAAGAAACAGGTCTTGGAGACTTTCTTTAATTTTGAGAGAAAACGGGTAAATCGTATAATTCATTCTGCAGGTTGTACCTTTGTACGTGCTCTCTGGTAGGCCTCTCACCAAATTAAAATGCAAAAAACTTGCCTGCTTGCAACTTTCTTATCTAGTCGCTATCTGTTATTCTTAAAATAACTTAAGTTGTATGAACCTATTCCCGATGTTCTCTCTCTGTGATTGCTACTTTCGTCGCTCTTAAGACGATGTTCCTAATGAATCTCTTTTTCAAATGAAGCGGTAGAGTATTGATTTGTTTTGTTGATACAAGTCTATGCTTGTCATTCTTGCGTCAGCCTGAAAACCCTTTTTCTCCTGCAAGTAGCTCATCTACTGCAGGCTAATCAAAGAAATTATTTTTTCACATTTTGAGCCTAAGCATTAAATCTGCGCCAGTTCTATATTAAAAAAATGTCAGCGATTTTTCAAAATTGTGATCATTTTGCTCAATGTGCAGGTTAAGAACCCCTCAGCTCGTGTAGAGCATGAGGCAACTACCTCAAAAATCGGCGAGGACCAGCTGTTCTATTTCCAACAGAGAGGAATCGACCACGAGAAAGCTGTTACTGCTATGATTGGTGGGTTCTGTAGGGATGTCTTCGACAAGCTTCCCCTAGAGTTTGCGTCTGAGGTTAATGCTTTGATGAACATTCAGCTTGAGGGGTCCGTGGGTTAAATAAATGAAGATTCATGCCTTATTTATGTTTATAAGTCATGTTTGAATGTCACCTAGTGTAACTTGAATAGCCTGATAAAGTTTTGAGTATCGTGATGTTGTATGTCCCTTGGTTATTGTGATGTTGCATGTACAGGTGAAAATTCTGTTAAAATTTCAGATGGATGTAAGAAATTGATAAAGTGAATGATGTTAACTACTCCAGTGCGTAGTTGATCGTCTCTCCAAAAAATTGGGATAATGCATTTGTTGCTACTGTTGTGCAGTTGATCACCTGGGTATTTTGGTGCTATGTGAAGGAAGAACAATGTGTTGCCAATTGTGTTGTATTTTTGCGTATATTCTGCTTTTGTCGCAAGGGGATATCTTTCTTTGGTAAATAGTAGTGATATATGAATTATTCTCAAAAAATTGATCCTCTGTTGCTGCTGCTAACATTCCACTGTTAACTTTTTGATGCTCGATATGGAACACGCACTCCTCTATTAGAACCAGTCTTATAAGAGCGAGATGGTCTTTACCGTACATAGAATAATTATTTTTTTCAACTTAATCTTCTAACTGTTCTTGAAGGGTAAAAATTACCTCATTCTGTGGAGGTGTCATCTCCTCGAGATATGAATCGAGTGTTCAATTGTCCAGTCTATAATGATGCATCTATTGTCCTGTCTATAACGGTGGATCTAGAGAATGATAGCCTTCGGATTGGTATGATACATTAGTGTCTTAATGCAATATACTATTTTTTTGTGGATATTTTATTGGTGATTATAACTAAAATAAGTAACAAGGAAATTTAAACTCAAAGTTCATTATAGAAGAAAATCACAACTAAATAGTCAAACTATGGTATTTTCCAAAGTAAAAAATAACTGGGCGCGGGGAAAAGAACACACGAGATAGTAGGGATAATACCCGCACAACAGTTAATGGTTATTTCAATTATATTTTTTGGGGTCTTATAAGTATTATTGAACTTTATGTGATCTTCATTATATTATCATGCATACAGTTCAACCACATGACGATCAAGAGCACCAGTTATCTATATCTGATAGAGTAGGGATAAAAAGGGAAAAAGAAAAAAAATAATAAAAGAAAAAGGTTCCAAGAACTTTGGCGCGAGTAGCTTCCTGTAAATAGAAAATTAAGACGCACCAGTTATCTATATCTGATAGAGTAGGGATAAAAAGGGAAAAAGAAAAAAAATAATAAAAGAAAAAGGTCCCAAGAACTTTGGCGCGAGTAGCTTCCTGTAAATAGAAAATTAAGACGCCAATAAAAACGCCCCTATATTCGCACCCATCCCTCTCCGGACCCCACAAGTAACTCTCCTCTCCCCTAGTACCCGCTACCGAGGGCCCCGCTCAGCCCGCCACGTCACCACTCTCCCTCCCTCCTCCCCATTCAAAAAACCCAAGAAAACTCTCTCAATCTTGCGCGCGCGCTCTCTCTCTCATGGCGTTCCTCCGTTCTCTCTCTCTTCTCTCTCGCCTCTCTCGCTCCTCCCATCTCCCTCTCTCTCCAAAACTCCCCTTCAACTCCTTCTCCACCCAAACTCTCACCCGACCCCACCTTAGCGGCCTGGGCCCGACAGTCCCCACCAGGGAGAAACCCCGCATTGTCGTCCTCGGCACAGGATGGGCCGGCTGCAGGCTGATGAAGGAGATTGACACCGACGTGTACGACATTGTGTGCATCTCGCCGAGGAACCACATGGTGTTCACGCCGCTGCTGGCGTCGACCTGCGTCGGGACGCTGGAGTTCCGATCTGTGGCCGAGCCAGTTGGTCGGATTCAGCCGGCGATATCGACGGTGCCCGGGTCGTTCTTTTTTCTGGCCAAGTGTACCAGTATTGATCATGAGGCTCATACGGTGAGTTTATATGTGAGGGGTAATTTTTCCCCCCTTCCTCAAAACCACCTATTAAAAAAATAGGGTAATTATATGAAAATCATCTTTTATATTCATTTTTAGACATAAATCACTTTTAAAGTTAGTTTTTTCGCATTCAATCAACTCCCAGTCAAAATTCTTCACTTAAAAATCCTATACATAACAATGTCAATATGTTGTTTTTATGCTTCATTCTAAATGTTACTTGTCACGGTACACTATCTAATTAATTATCGAATTATTTCTAGAATATTATTATAGCTATTATTTAAACCAGTGAACATATCAGATATATAAGTTGAGAGACCTGACACGTGCATAAGTTCCTACACATTCAATTTCCACAATCCCCTCAATTTTCAAAGCAATCATTTAAATGTTTGATTAGACATAGCACTAACTATATGATAAAAGGACGTTAGCTATATACGATTCATGCAAGAATCTCGAAATCTAATGATATAGATTAACATTTTGATTTGTTTATATTAGTATTTTTTGATGTACCTACACGTGTGAGATGGCTATTTCAAACCTTATATATGGAATGGAGATGGAAAGATAATTTAGAAAGCTTTGTTAACTTTATAAAGTTATAAAGACCAGAACACTCATGCTCGTATAAAAAATATTTTTAAGGAGGATGGTATTAATGCTCAAAACACGTGCTTAAACCTTATTAGTCCTCCGTCAGCGATGATCGCTCCCGAGTCGAAAAACAGATCAGCTGCCGCCTCTCCAGGATCCTTGGCGCCCGAGCCTCTCTCTAGAAACAACAGAAAGGCGAACAGACAATCATCAAAATTGAACCGCCGTACAAGATTCTCTCCCCCGCGGGCCCCACATAGCCCATCCTCCTCCTCTCTTACCCGCTACCGTGGGCCCCGCTCCCCCGCCACGTCACCACCCCCTCTTAAATCCCCTCTCCTCCCTCTCTCTCTCTCATCTCATCTCATGGCGTTCCTCCGCTCCCTCTCCCGCCTCCGTCGCTCCTCCCCCGGCTCCCTCCTCCCCCCGAAACTAACCTTCACCACGCTCTCCACGCAATCCCTCACCCGCGCGCCCCTCGAGGGCCTGGGCCCCACGACCCCAACCAAGGACAAGCCCCGCGTCGTCGTCCTGGGCACCGGGTGGGCCGGTTGCCGGCTGATGAAGGGGATCGACACCGAGATCTACGACGTCGTCTGCGTGTCGCCGAGGAACCACATGGTGTTCACGCCGCTGCTGGCCTCCACGTGCGTAGGAACCCTAGAGTTCCGCTCCGTCGCCGAGCCCATCGTCAGGGTCCAGCCCGCCGTCTCCACCTCCTCTGGGTCCTACTTCTTTCTGTCGAAATGTGTCGGCATAGATCCCGAGGCTCACACGGTCAGTTGAATTTGGTTAGGGTTTTGAACAGTAGTGATTCGTTGATTGGTTCAGGTGATTAGGGGGTTTTTTTTTTTTTTTTGGCTGAATTTGTGGAAAAGGTTGGTCCTTTTTCAGCTCTAATGGTTGGTGGGGTTGAATATTCCATTTTTTTTCCCTCTTTTTTAAAGAATCAGTTTAAAGATTCGTTTTTTCCCCCTTAGAAGAATAACGCTTTGCTGAATTTGCTGAGAAAATTCTATTTTCTTTATGGAGGACATGATGCTTAGGTCTAGTAGTTCTCAGTTTTCTTTAATTGGGATCTCGTGGGGCTGGAATCAAGATGTTCTTTTTTCTGGACCTTTTTTTAGAATGGATAGGAACTTAGAGAGCTGTTGGTGAACTTTTACATTTGCTGAAGCAATATGATCGAAAAGTCTAATGGAAAATTGATCAGTAGAAATAGTGAATGTTAGAATCTATAGAGAAATTCTTTAATAGTGACAACTCAGTGTTCAGATGAAAATCATACACAACTCAGCCTAGCTAGTTCTTGGTACCTCTGAGTAGAGAGATATATTAATGTAACCATTTCCTGTATCCTACTCTTCCACCTTTATAATAATAATAATGGCTAAGGCCCTATTGCCCTCTGGAAGTTATAGATAAATATTCTAAATGAAGAGGGCTTATTTTAATTTTGTTTTGATAGTTGAATCAGAACCTTCTGTACTATGATGTTGAGAATCTTTCTTTTTTGTTCTGCAAGGCTGAACCTTTATGTTGCTATATAGGTGAAATGTGAAACTGTTACTGATGGAGGCAACTCAGACAGCTTGGAGCCATGGAAGTTCAATGTGGCTTATGACAAGCTGATCATTGCATCGGGGGCCGAGGCCTCAACCTTTGGGATTAAAGGTGTGAAGGAGCATGCAATCTTTCTACGTGAAGTTCACCATGCCCAAGAGATTCGCCGGAGGTTGCTCCTCAATTTGATGCTCTCTGATGTGCCTGGTATGTCTTTAGGAAAAATGGGTGTTAAATGGTATATTCATTGTTTATTATGGTTTTAATTTAATGTTTGTTTATTATCGAGCTAGTTTAACAGAGTATTTTTAGAATTAGATTTGGATGTTTCATGATGTTGATTGTTCAATTGATCCACTTGGATTGTATTGCTAAGATGTTTTCTGAGACAATTAGGAGACTGAGGTTTAGGAAATGTATTGTAGATTCGTAAAACACTAGTAAATAAACTTGAATGTTTTGCATGAATTTTTCTGATGGCGGAGAAATGTTGTCCAAGTATGTTCATATCCTGAGTTGGTAGGTACTCCACCTTGTTTTCTTTGTCATGTGTTTTAAGCTCATGTAGCCAAGAAGCATGGCTTTCCCATAGAGTGAAAAGGTGTCTAGATGAAGGTGATAGTAAGATGGCACAGATATAAACCAGGGAACCAAACTGAATTTTATTACCCTAAATATTGGCAGTTTATAGTTCATGCCTTTTCTTTTATCTGGCTATTATTATTAAAGTAGGAATGTGGAATAGTGGATGTGTCAACTCTTATCAAGCGTGCATCAATCAAATTTGAGTATTTGCTGCTTCATAGACAAAATGCTTTTTGACAGCATCCTGATAACTGAAGCCCTATATGTGCATATCTGATGTATTTGATTCACATTACTTACACAAATACAAGCGGTATATTTTTTTGTACAATCTTGATATGAGAATGAACTTTGATGCAGGTATATCTGTAGAGGAAAAAAGTAGATTGCTGCATTGTGTTGTTATTGGAGGTGGTCCAACTGGCGTTGAATTCAGTGGTGAACTCAGTGATTTCATTATAAATGATGTTCATGAAAGATATTCCCATGTTAAAGATTACATCCGTGTGACCCTAATTGAGGTATATACTTATTAAAGATCTTACGTGTGTCTTACGTGGTCGACTTTTGTTTGTTGATGCATGGTTCGTATGATCAAGTTACTTCTTTTCAGTTGAGTTGTTAATAATATAGCCTGGGTCGCTGCTTTTCAGACATAAAAATCTTTATTTACAGAAGTTTGAATTGTAAATTTTCTCTCGTGGCAGGCAAATGAAATATTGTCATCCTTTGATGTTCGCCTCAGGCAGTACGCTACAAACCAGTTAACTAAGGTGTGTGACTCCTGGCTTTGAAAAGTTTATGTTAGTATTTCATATCAATTATGAGCACTTAGTTACAATTTAAAAAATTTGAAATTCAAATTTCTTTACTTGATACTTCAGATTATTGATCTGTCAGAACCTAGTATTAGTATATTGATGTGTGACTTTTTAAAGTAGAATCTGATATTGCATTTAGGTGAGTTTATGAAAAGTACTTTCACCTTTTTATCAATCCTGCTTTTGCCTACACGCTTCTTGTCCATTGAGCATTCATGATTACTTGCTGATTTGCTTAGTTTCAATTTCAACTCCGGATTAAATATATATTTATATATTGAATAACATTCATTTCTAAAGAAAATTTTTTTGTCTAGTTTTATACTCCCATCTATGTATATGTTACTTAAAGGGTGGTGCTATGTTTGCCATAGGTAGAATTTGTGAAATCTGAATTGTTATGTTTGATACCTTCCCCTTCTGGTTTTTCAGTCAGGAGTTCGCCTTGTCCGTGGAGTTGTCAAGGATGTCGAACCTCATAAGATAGTTCTTAGTGATGGCTCAGAAGTTCCATATGGTCTCCTCGTATGGTCTACTGGTGTTGGTCCCTCGCCCTTCATTAGCTCTCTGGAGTTTCCAAAAGCCCCTGGTGGAAGGTATGCCCTTTAATCAAATGTATAATTTTTAATGCTAGAAACTTTTAATCCTTTAATGAACATTATGGATGCATGAATTTTCTATATTTACCAGTTCATATATTACTTAAAACAGGATTGGTGTGGATGACTGGCTACGCGTGCCTTCTGTGAAGGATGTTTTTTCGATTGGTGATTGTAGTGGATATCTTGAGAGCACAGGCAAACCTCCATTACCCGCTTTGGCCCAGGTCAGCTAATACCATGCTACCTTTAGTTGTATTCTACGTCAACATTGTTTACTATAGTGTAGCTCTTGGTCAATGGATCCATCCGCATAGTGGAAAAATGTCGGTGTAGTTTCTGGTGTTCAATCGATCTAATGTATGATTCTGTGCCTTTATGCTCATCAACAAATATATGGTTGGAGGTGTAGGATTCAAGATAGTGGCAGAACTTGCTTGAAATAGTATAAGCATTTAAAATGAGAGGTCTTCAATTCATATCAACTCGCTATTCAAGACTTAGTTTACTTTATGCTTGTATACTCGGATTTCAAGATATGGGTCATTCTTTTGAGTTTTTGTCACTTCATTTATTTAAATACATTGTCAATCTAATGAGCAGGTCGCAGAGAGGCAAGGGAAATACTTGGCTGCATTGTTGAACCGGATTGGTAAAGAAGGTGGGGGGCATGCTAACCAAGCAGCAGACATGGAATTGGGGGAGCCATTTGTATATAAGCATTTGGGTAGCATGGCAACAGTGGGAAGATACAAGGCTCTCGTTGATCTTAGGCAGAGCAAGGTTAGTTTTCTGCACTTGATCCTGTCGTTTTAATTTTCTTAAAGCGTCTTCTACTGTACTAAAACTGCAAAGCTAACATGTGGACGTTCTTAGATTGTTTTATGTGGGAAATCACTTCAAATCCGTTTTAGTGCATGCTTGATAAGATTTGAACTTGGCTAGCTTTAATACCATTTTAAAGTCACTTTCACTGCACCGAAACTCCAAAATCTGGTGAGGGTCGAGCAATATAGTTTTCTATGCTAACGTGTTTCCTGAAGGTTGAAAGTCCCTTTTCATGGGTCAATACATAAACTACCTTACGGTAGGATTCCTTTTTTTTAATAAAATTCATTCAGATGTATGTTTGGTAGTATTTGAATCTGGATTGCGCTGATGCCATTTTAAAGTCCCTCGGTGCATCACAACTTTTATGTTTTGAGGAGTTCGTGGTTATAGTTTGTTACCCGCAACAAACTTCATCTTCTCAGAAAATAAACTAACCAATTCACTATGCATCTTCAGGAAGCAAAAGGGTTATCACTTGCAGGCTTCGTCAGCTGGTTTATTTGGCGATCAGCGTATCTGACCCGTGTGATCAGTTGGAGAAACCGATTCTACGTTGCAGTCAACTGGCTTACTACTTTGCTATTTGGCCGTGATATCACTCGCATATAAAACACTGGAAAGTTTCATAAATTACAAGCGTTACAGTAGATTTCATTCTTTTCCTGTACGGTTCATAAGTTTTGATTCCTGGGAGAGCAGAAATAATTTCATATTAGCTTAATATTTTTTGTATAAAGGTACGCGATTATTATGGTATATGTAAACTTGTGAAAATCTCATAAATATTGCTTCAGTTCTCGTCGAATACAAAAATTTCGGTCGCATTGTTCTTGCAGAACTTGAACTTTTGTAAAACACTGTTGAGCAGAGACTTTTTACCACTCATGATGAAGGATTTTAAGGTTTGGATGGTGAAAGAGCATTGCAGGGATTGCCAAGTAGGCGTTTACTGCTCGCTTGAAAGCTCGATGAAATTACATGTTTTTCGAATTGTTATTAGGTCCCCTCAATTACTATACACGCCAATTGGTGATCCAATAGCAATTTCTCGTGTGTTTGGTTAGAGGGTGTTAGAGCAACAAATGTAGTCGTAGTATAATAATCGTCAAAAACAACTAATGTGAACGTGGGAATTCTACGTGCCCTGATGCTATCCCTTGAAATTAGAACGAACGGTGAGATCCAAAATCGGGGATCTCATAGCAATTTCGGTAATATTGGGGACTAAATACAAAATAATAAAGAGTCAAGGGCCTAACAACGAAAACCTCTTCTCTCTTTCGTCGTGGATTCTGACGGCCACATCCAAACTCCATCCCCTCTCTTTGTCTCTCGAGCTCAATCGATGGCGTCCTCAATCCAACTCTCAAACCTCCACCCCCTCTCATCTCTCCCCTCACTCACCTCCCCTCCCCCCAAACCCCCGTCGAAATCCCTCGTCTCCTTCCCTCTCTCCAAACCCTACCCTCTTCGATTGACCTCCAGACCCTCCGCCGTCCCTCTCGTCGTCAGAGCTGTCCCCAAGCTCTCGGAATCGGATCCTCTGCCCGTTTCGTCTGAACCCGGATCCGGTAAGTTCCCTAATGGGTCTGGGGTTTATGGGGTTTATGACAAGAACGGGGAGCTTCAGTTCGTTGGGATCTCCAGAAATATCGCTGCCAGTGTTGAGGCTCATCGTAACAAGCTCGGCCCTGAGCTTTGTTCTTCGGTTAAGGTTAGGGTTTTTTTTTTTGGTGAAATAATAATGAAATGTTAGAATCTAAATTTGGTTACTGGAAAAGGAAAAAGGAGGCTTTTTTTTTTATACTGAAATTCTATATAAAGACACAAAGTTGACATCTTTTCTCAAATTTTAAAGGAAAGATAGTGGATGAAAATGCTAGTTCCATTTCCAGTGAGTATAACGTGTTAGAGTTTAGGTTAAGCTGAATATTCACCATGGAAGCTTTCATCTTCGGATGTATTCTCATGGAATATGAAGGATATTTGAGAGATTACAAGGCAGCCCCATGCCAAGTTGGAGGCTGTTTAAGTTGGATGTGTTCAGTGAACTTGGTTCCTGTGTTAAAATGAACTTTAATTTTGTTACTTGTTTCGGAACTAGAGAAAGTATTTTATTTTATCAAATCTAAAACCAAGGTACTGATCACATATCGATAATGTATCTTAGTGTATTTGGGTTGAGGTAGCTTTGTTGTACATTATTTGATAGTATGAGTTGTTGGAGGTTTCTGTCTGTTGTGTGTTAGATGTAAAGTGAAGTTTCTTCCAAAATTTTGTATTTTAATATCAACATCATTCAAGAGATTAGCTTTCTGATGTCGCAGTCCCTCAAATTTGTATCAAAAGACCAATTCTCAGGAGGTAGAAGACCCTGATAGGAACGCGAATTGGTTTAACCCATGATGATGAGTCCCTATGTTAGTTAGCAAATGGACTTAGTTTTTATATATGTTGTCTGAGATCAGGATCAGATTCACCTATAGATGTTGGATGGTATAAGGGATAACGCCTTTGATTTCCTTAGTGAAGGTTCATTAGATATGTTCACACATGAAAGGGATTTGGATGAGTTTGAGATCAGGTCTAGCATAAGATTTTTGGATCTAATGTGATTGTCAACCTATTATTAGTGTCTAATACTCTATAAGAGGTATGCTCTTTTACTTGAAATTTGACAATGATAACAAGTATACAGTTTAGGACTTTTCAAGCTTAATATTATTAGAACTAGGTGTCTTAGTTTCAGGATACTGCTACCTTTTGTTGAATCTCTTTAGCTTGTCAGTTTTCACCCATATGAATTGGATTGAATTTTGGAACTTGAAGTGGATTTCCTGTGGTTTATCAGCTGTTCCTTCTTATATCAATCGAGGCTGTCAAACTGTCAGAATAGCTTGGAACTAAACTGATCAAAACATCATGATTATGCTAAGCATAAGGGGTTTTGTACTCAAAAACTTCTTTATTTCTG
Organism: Asparagus racemosus; assembly: GCA_037177215.1. Classification (NCBI taxonomy): domain Eukaryota; kingdom Viridiplantae; phylum Streptophyta; class Magnoliopsida; order Asparagales; family Asparagaceae; genus Asparagus; species Asparagus racemosus. The sequence continues at coordinate 2,485,709 of JBAKGM010000081.1, read as the reverse complement.
CAGATAGGGCTGGTCGATGGAGCTACACCTGATCGAGCAGCTCTAACCAGCGCATGGAAATCATGGATGGAAGAACACATCGCAACCACCGGAAAAGTACCACCCGGTAATGAAAAGGGAAACAACACATGGGTCCCGCAGCAACCCCAAAAGAAGCCAGATCTCCGTTTCACACCAGGTCGCCATGTTCAGCTAACTGTCCCACTAGAAGATCTCATTGACCGACTAGTAAAAGAGAAGGAAGTAGTTGCATTTATTAAAGGGTCGAGGAGTGCACCTCAATGTGGGTTCTCTCAGAGAGTAGTGGGCATATTAGAATCTCATGGTGTAGATTTTGAGTCTGTGGATGTTCTTGATGAGGAGTATAATCCTGGGTTGAGGGAGACTTTGAAGAAGTATAGTAATTGGCCGACATTTCCTCAGGTTTTTGTAAAAGGGGAGCTTTTGGGAGGATGTGATATTATTTCTGCAATGGCAGAGAAGGGAGAGCTCTCCACACTATTCAAGAAATAGCTTCCTTGTAAACCTAGGCGTAAGGTATGATCTAAAGTTATTTCATCATCTTTGTGAATTAATAAACCTTTTTACTTGTAATCTATTGTATGTCATGTTAGTTGCTTGTTAGATTCTGAGTGGCAAGCAGGAATTTTGAAACCAGTACAAGAAACAGTAGTTGAGGTACCTAGCTGTTAATATGGTTCCAGATCATTAACTGCCTAATATGCAGCTGGAAAACCCTGTTTTCTTTACTTTAGTGTCTACCTCCATTATTGAGTTAATGGTTCAAGCAGCTATACTATGATAATCTGATGTTATCTTGACCACTGAGTGCCTGCATCTTATGGTGCTAATGATGTAGGCATATATGATATATACTATGATACCTTAAGGATAATTCTTTCCAGATAAGATCAGAAAACTGATTTGGAATTCACTGTGACAACTAACTTCTTGAATAAGTTGAGTTTATGCGTGCTCGTGTTGTTGGAAAATTGGAGTCAGTATGAAGAAGGTTTCATCTTGAATGGTTTGCTGACCCTTACCTTAAATATTAGGTTAATGTGGGTATAAATGTGATTAGTCGTTAGGCTTTATGTCTTATCACTCGCTGTCTTATTTGAGAGATTGAGGTTTATCCTATTGTTTTCCTTGTAATTTGATGCTATTGTCACCAAATAGGTTGGCCCTTCTAGGACTCAAAACTCCTAACCACCCCTTTCTCCTTTGAGTTCCCTTGTATCCGAGTCCTCCTCAACCGAACAATATTCTCTCAGTTGTTTATTGTTGCTTCATCGTTTGGTTCTTTTCCGTTGTAACAGAGTAGAGCTTTTCTATGTTGTACTGATTGAAATCTCAATGTCATGGGTAACAAAGGCCAATAAAACTCTAAAAGGAGTGGTTAGATTTCGCACTATGATATTTTCTCCAACTTTGTTGAAGCTGGGCATCTGATCTTCAAAATAATCTAGACATTCTCGTTGTCATTCTCTTGAAAATTTATGTCAATTCTATGCATCAAGTCATAATATCATGTGCAGCAGAAAATAGGCTGCAGAAACTTTCTTGAATAATTACCTTTTTATTCTCTGCTCGCCGCCAATCTTCAGCAAAGGGGAGCTTACCATAACTTGTATAGGATTTGATGTTTCATTCTAGATGGCATGTTTTGTATACTCCTACTTGTGGATATTTCTTTAAGTTGTATTTAATTTACGATGCAAATGACACTAAATGAGGAAGGGGTCTACTTTTTGTAACTTCACTCGTATCATCCACAAGTTACCCACCACCTAAAAGTTGATATAGCACTCAGAGAGACTTCGTTGGCTGATTTTGATAAAACATAGCAACAAGAAATGTAGAGGCATGGATCAAAATCAGTATTTTTTTTAAAAAAAGAAAAAAAAGAAAGAAAGAAAGAAAAGAAAAAAGAGTCAACTATCAGCTAGTTATATACTTGGTCATAGAGATGGCCTTGCATAACCCTGAGGTCTCTGAAAATAGAAAATTGTGATGTAGCTTTTAGATTCCTTTATTCCCAAAGGCTGTTAGCTAATCTAACAACCTTACCGTCTAATTATGAGAACTTGTGGGCAAATATTACAGGAAGTTACATGCAAGCTTACAGGGGGGGAAGTGAAAAATAGAAGGTGATGTTGTGAGTTTTTAACTACTGGTTAAGTTTGATTAAATATGGATCCATTTTTATCTGTCATGTATTGTTGAAATAGCTTAGAGAAAAATGTTCCTAGGTTCATTAGAGTTCACTAGAGCAGAATTACTTACAGATCATCGGCAAGGATTAGTATTATGTCAAGGAATTGTGCAGATATGTATCAAACTAGTTCTCCAATATATAATTGTTCTAGTCTTGAAAGTGATGAGAAAGAAAAAGGAAATATGTTAGGCAAAGAGTGTACATCTCTATACTTATAGGATTTCCCCCCAAAGAAGACATAATATCCGTGGGGGACCTGCAAGTATCGGGTTCACCGAGCCAATCTGCATTTGAATAGGCAGAGAACGAGATTTACAAATAAACAATCCACAGTTAGTTGCGTATTTAAGATACCTAAGGAATTTTTTCACTGCCTGTTAGTTTTGTGGGGTGGGATTACCCATAAATTGACACATCTAGTTGACTGCAAATGGGATCTCAGGTCTAGTGATATTCGCATTTTGTAGTGCCTCGACAAGCTTATGACATAATGATAGATCAGTTATGTGCTTGATGGATGTAGTGAAATGGGAGGAGGCCTCAGTCAGTGTTGAAATTAGCTTAGAGCCATCCATTTAGACTCATTGCAATAAATCACCAATATACTTAGATTGAGATAAGAGCATATACTACTCCGTATTAGTAACCTGGATGCCCAAAAAATATTTTGAAGAACCCAAATATTTTAGAAAGAATTTAGAGTTGAGAGCTAGTAAACTCGTGCAGGAACTAAGAATCATTGCCGGTTAGAATAAGATCATCAACATATCATACTCCCTTTAAAAGCACGAGTTCGGGAAAATCTTTCGGTAGACAAAAATACCATTAGATTCAAATACTAATCCATTAAGTACATATATACATAGTATTAGGATAAGGATTCAAAGATAAGGATACAGAGT
>JBAKGM010000081.1:2458675-2473531 GCA_037177215.1 Asparagus racemosus | reverse complement strand
TCCTCATCCTCTACCTTAGCACCCAACTTATCCAAATCATTTAACAATGATGCAAAGTCTGAAATATGATCGGAAATAGATGTACCTTCTACCATACGAAGAGTATAGAGGCGCAACTTTAACTACAACCAGTTGGTAAGAAACTTCTTCATGTAGATATTCTCCAATTTCTCCCATAAACCCTTGGCGGTCTTTTTCGAAAGGACCTCTTGAAGTGTTGAATTGCTCAAACATAACTGGATGGTCGAGAGAGCTTTATCATCCATATCTAGCTACTTCTTATCAGTAACGACTTCAACCAACTTATCTCTCCCATATATGACGCCCTTAATTCTAAGACTGGATAATATGGTGGCCATCCCCACTTGCCAAAGTGCAAAACTCGTCTTCCCATCATATTTCTCAATATCAAATTTGCCGGACATCTCTATTTAATTCACAGATCTCCAATTTAATATACCTTCAAGTTTAATTAAATCACCAAACTACCACAAATACCCCAAACTCCAAATCCCTGGTTCAATTTGAGCAGGGAGCGATAAAAAATTGATAAATCTCCAATCCAAACTCCCTAAATACCATCAATCACTGCAGATCAAAAAGACCCAAAAAACTGAAACCCTAGAACAGAACCAAGGAAGATCTTAGCAGCAGCAAAGGTGCAATGCGGGCAAATATGGGTGACGGTGGTATGGCGGCGGCTGATTGACCAGAGGATCTGGTCGAGATCGAGATCTGGTCGAGGTGGTTGTCGATGAAGTTGGTGCGGATCTAGCGATCTGGTCGAGGCTGGTGCAGGCGAGGTCAACCAGATCTAGCTCGGCCGGGCACTAGCTGGTGTGATTGAGGTCGAGCGATCTATGCGCTGGTGGCTGGTGCTGGCAGATCTGAGCACGGAGGCACTGGTGCTGACGCGAAGACAAGATTTGGTCGAAGCGGATCTTGTCGTGGTCGAGCACTATGCGGGCGGGGTCTACCAGATCTAGCCGAGGTTGGTCGACTATAATGGTGCACCGAAGAGGATCTGGTGCGGATCTCGACGACGGCCTAGCGGCTGTGGCGGCGGCTCTGATACCAGTTTGTTAGGGTTTTTGATGGGGAAGAGAGAGAGATACACAGATTGGTGAGCCAAAAGACAACTTATTTTTTTTTCTTTCACTATGTTTTTATCTATTATATACTACACTACAAAATATAGATAAGGTCCATAGGCCCAATAGCAATTTGGGTCACAATATAACAGCCCTATATATAAAATTTATGCTGAAACGATAAGTCGAGGTATGGAGGCCCCCATTACATCCCCAATAAGTGGGAGAAGACCACTAGGAATTGCATTACATAAATGAAAACCTAATGGTAAGGAAAAAGCACGATTAGTAAGCCAGTCCGTGCATGTGTTTCCTTCTCGATAAGTGTGGCAGATATCCACTTGCCATTCCCTCGACAATAATTCCTCGATGTTCCCAAGCATTGACTGAAGAGCAATGGAGGCAGAAGCTCATCTGTTCAGCAAGTCACAAACAACCTGGGAATCCACCTCGAGCACTAACTTTCGAGATCCCAAGTTCCAGGCAAGTTCGAGACCCGAGAGGACGCCGCAAAGCGCCAACAACAGAGCAACGGAAGTAGTGATTGAGATTTTGTGGGAAGGGAGAATGGGGAGGCGATGGGGCATTTTGGTGGGTAGAGAGTAAAGACGGAGTTAATTTTGAGATTTAGGGGTAAAATGAGGAACCCGGATAAAACATCTATCTACCTAGATACTTTATGAGTTGGAGGGGCTCGGCCACATTAATGGACTTTTTAAGGACTAGAGCACATGAGAAATAATGTGTGTGGCTGAGTCATATTGGGTTTTCATATTTGGATATTTGGGACATTGACACAATTATTCCTAATAACTTAATGAAAAAGCGTATACTAATTTTTAAATGAAAGTATTTTATGATGCTTAGAAAACCTCTAATAGTTAATGATATGTAGTTAATTTCATGAAAAATATCTTCTTGTTCGGTCAGTTCCAGGTGGGTCAGTTTGGGTCCATGAAGTTGGAGACCAAATTAAATTTAATGTGACCTAGGTTAGGACAACTTGACTAATAGCATGACCACATAATTGTTAATTGTCGACCTAATGATGGCTACAGCCCAAAGTCACCATCACTCAATGACTTTCCTTGCCCACACATCATATCATCACGTTTAACATGGGAAACTAAAATCAATCATGCCAGAAAGTGAGAAACCTATGAAGATACTTGAAGCATAAAACTGATAGGGCTCATGATAGATGCGTGAGCACTAAAGACTGGCGTTTGTTAGAATAGCATATAGCAAGGTAACAATATACATATTTATTTGCTCGTGGAGGAAGGATTTGCAAGAAATATGGCGTGGAATATCATATTTGAAACTTTCCAATGAAACTCCCAAGGTTGGATTATAAATTGATTAAGAGTATTAACAGAGTAGATTATATATGTTCACGTGATTTAAGATAGAGAGATGAGCAACAAAATGAGATATTATGATTTGATCTACAGTTTTTTTCATGGAAATCGCCTTTAAAATTCCGTCATTCTATAAAAGTCACTTTTGATTTTCAATTTATACATAAACCACCTTTAAACCCTTTTTTGTTACAATCATCTATCTTAACTCACTTTCAAGTCAAGTCTTTTCGACTTTTCTGTAATAATTAGTTGTCAAACCAAGTACATTAGATATGATCTATAATGGAGGTTAGGTGTTTGCTGTAATAATTAGTTGTCAGATACTAAGTATATTAGAGATATAATCTTTAATGGATGTTAAGAGTAATCAGTTGCTGAAAAAATTAACTAAAAAGTGGATTCAGGTGGTTGACTGCAATAAAAAACAGTTTAAATATGGGTCATGTATAAATTGAAAATCAAAAAAAGTTTCTATAGAATGACCCTTTTTTAAAGCCTGCTTTTATGAAGAAAATAAAAATCCTTTTGATCTAAGTAATTGTCCATTGTCATTTGTTATTGAAAATCAAAGACAGTTTCTTTGGATTTTTGTTGGGTAGCGTGCAAATACATAAAGCATATTTGTATTGAGCTAAGTGAATCCCTTCTTTTGATGTAGAAATCTCAAAGCCAACAAGCGATTCAAACATACTCAAGTCATTTATGTACAAATAGGAGTGAGAAATTATTTAGCAAATATACATCCTCTAAAGCTGCGATGGAAACTTGTCATGATTCACGCGTCTTGTAGATGCATGGAGAAAACAATAAAACACCTGATTTCTCTTGAATAGGACAATGCAATGACCAAAACATAAAAAACACGCAACATTATGTGCCATCTTAACCCAATCACACTCCATAGCTTCTATTGTTCTGTATTCGCAATGATCCCATCGCAACTACGCTACTAAGATTTGGGTATTAGTTATACAGCTAAAGCAATAGGCTACATCAAACCATATAACGAAGTTCAAAGTGACAAAATAAGGTTCAAAGGCGAAAACCATAAAGGATACAAGTTGCTGATATATAATGAACATCAAGTTCTTACACTAAAAAACATCTTATATATCAACATCGAAAACTACGAAATGGGAAAACTTCAACAACCTAACATTATGGAACTGTCAAAAAAAAAAAAGAATAATAAACAAGTAAATATACCGCAAGAATAAAACAGCCTGTTAAGTTAAGATACGGTTTACTGCCTGCTTTTCTTTGAGCTACAGAGAGGGCATTTATAGTGCTTAATGCTCTCAGCTCTGGCCGGGGTTATCTTCACACATTTCCCATGAAACCACCTCTCACATATATCACACCCGATCCAGAACTCGTTTGCATTATAGTTGCCGCCGCAACTCCCACAGAGAGTTTCACTGTGTTCATCTTCGTCCTCGGGATAAGCCTCATCAACTGGTTTTGAGTTGTTCTTTATTTGACCGTCACTTGACCTCTGAACATGAGTTTAAACCCAAAAATCTTGAGATAAGTAAAGAAAGGTTTTTTTTGTTAATAACCTATATACCTCTCAAATTTATTGCCAAATCTTCATATTTGTTTACCCTCCAATTTAGTTAAACATATCTTCCATTTCTCTATTATAGAATATACTGTGTAAATTCGTTCCTGTTCAAAATCTCTAAGTGCCCCCAACGTATACATAATTAAACTAATTAGGCAACTACCCTGCAAAGTAATCCCCACCCAAAAAAAAAACCCTTTTTTGGGGAGTTGTCAGTGTTTTATGCTGTTCTTTAATAGGGTAGAATCGTAGAAGAGGGATAACTTAAAAATAGTATAGATTTAGCGGTTATATAGGTAAACTAAGAACCCAAGGAAAAAAAAAAGTAACCAGTGTATACGGTCAATTAAGTATTTAACCTTTGTCGACAGCTTTGATTTACTTCCACCATCCATGCCCGACTTTTCTCTTCCCTGCTTTCTATCAGATACCACTTCATAAACAGTTGGCAGATCATTAATCATGCTGAATAAACGTTTCCTGCGAAATTTGAAGTGCAACTGAATCAAACTCCAAAAACATAAAAAAATAAAATAAAATAAATAAATAAATAAGCTCTGGTAAAATATCTTGAGGAGGAACAGATCCAACAAGGGTATGTTGTTGCATACACAACATGGAACAGGTCAAATTTAGAACTGCACATCATTATCCCGTACATGAAACTTGTAACTTGGGAGCGACGTTAACTGGCATGAGACTACATGTACCGATAGCAGCATGGAGATTGTTCCAGAAAACTGTAACATGTCAAATAATGATTTTTTTTTATTGTGGAAACTGCAGGTGAACCAAAGAACTAAAATCATCAACATTTTGTAGAATCTGGCAATAGGATGACAAATTTAAAAATCTCCGGGGTTTTATGGACTCGATGATTTTCAATGAACCGGAAAATATGGTGCATGATTACATCCAAGCAAAAATATGCCAATTAGAAAAGTTAATTCTAGTTTTGATGATTGAAAAAACTGCCTATGTGGCTCAAGTTTTCAGAATCTAAAGAAAGGATGAGTCTAACCACCTCTATCAAGACATTAAATCATATGAGGTTCACAAATCATGCTCCAAAGAACTAGAAAAGTGTAACTTAAATCTAGAACAGTTAGGGCATAAACGAACTCTCTCAGGACATGCACTTACATGAGACTTCACAAGCCACACTCTTTCCGAAACTAACCAAGTTAAACTGATATGGTATTACGGTAATTTGTCAGACTATACAGCTGATGGATAACATAAAATCATAGAATACAGATTCAGGTAGAATAAGAAAAGGTTAACAAAAATCATGCTCTAAGGAACTGAAAAAGATAATGTAAATCTAAAATCATCAATTATAGCCCATGAAAATTGTGAATTTAAAGTTATAGCCCATGAAAATTGTAAATTCTAAAGCATGCTTACTTATTGCATTGAGTTGAAACAATAAACAGGGGCAAAATTTGAGATTATAACCCATGAAAATTGTAAATTTGAAGTTCGCACACTAAATTGCAACTGGATCGGAATGGGCAAACTCAGACCAAAATAGTGGGAAAATCGCGAGTTTTTAAGTCTGTGCATTAAGTTGTCATTAAATTGAAATAGACAAAAATTGTTGGTTATAGCTTCTGAGAATCATGAATTTTGAGAATCACGAATTTTGAAGTCTATGCACTTAACTGCCATGTGTTAAAACGGGAAAAAATAGACAAAATTCACAGGTTATACCGTTATAGCCAATGAAAATCACAAATTTCGAAATACGAGTACTAATTACAATAGGGTCGAAATGAACAAAAATGGATTAAATCATGGGTTATTATAACTTGTGAAAATCACAAAATTTGAGGTCTGTAGACTTAATTGCTATTACTAAAAAATGGACAAACTGGATAAATATTGTGACTTATAGCCCATAACAATTGCAAATTTTGATGTTTGCGCACTAAATTGCCTTTACATCGAATCAAACAATTATGAATGAAAATTATGGGTTAGCCAATGAAAATTGCGAATTTTGAAATCTGCATACCAATTACCATTAGGTCACAACAGAAAAAAATCGTGGATTATAACCCTTGAAAATGACAGATTTTGAAACTGCACGCTTACTTGCCATTGAATCAAAACGGACAAACATAGACAAAAATTGTAGGCTATAGCCCATAAAAAACATAATTTTGAAGTTCATGCAGTAAATTACCATTGGGTCAAAACAAACAAGAAATAGAAAAAACTTATGGATTAGCCACTAAAATTTGCTGGTTAGCCCATTAAACTTACAAATTTTGAAGTCTGTGTACTAATAGTCATTTGGTCGAAATAGACAAAAATGGATGAAAATAACGGGTTATAGCCCATGAAAATTGCGAATTTTGACACCCGCCCACTTAATTGTCATTAACTGCCCACTTAATTGCCATTAACTGCCCACTTAATTGCCATTAACTGCCCACTTAATTGTCATTGGATCGAAACAAAAAAGACAAATATTGTGGATTACAGCTCATGAACACCGTGATTTCATGTATGCGTACTAACTGTCATCACAATGAACAAAAATGGACAAACAACATGAGTTACAACCAATAAGCATTGTGAATTTTGAAATATGGTAATGAATTGTCATCTGACAAAAATGGATAAATATCGTGGTTTTCTAAACTCATTAAAATCATGAATTTTTATGTCTGCACACCGTTATTGGATCGAAATGAACAAACTTTATGAGTTGTATAGCCCATGAGAATGACTAATTTGAGCTTGCACACCAAATTGCCACAAGGTTTCAACAAAAATTGTGGGTTGTACTTATATCCCATAAAACTCGCAAATTTTTAAATATGCATACTAATTGTCATTAGATCGAAACAAATAAATGCAGATGCATATTATAGTTTATAGCATATTGTATTTATAGCAATAAAAGTGCGAATTTTGAAATACACGCACTTAACCGCCATTGGGTCAAAACATACAAAAATGAACAGAATTCGTGCGTCATAGCCCATGAAAATTGCAAAATTTGACGTTTGGGCATTTAGCTGCTATTGGGTCGAAACAGACAAAAATGAACAAAGCTCGTTGAGTATAGCTCATGAAATTGTAAAATTTTGAAGTCACACAGCTATTAGGTCAAAACAAACAAAATGGAAAAAAGTCGTTTGATAGCACATGAAAATCACGAATTTTTAAATGTGTAATAATTGCCTTTAGATTGAAAAGAACAAAAATCGTGTATTATAGCCTATGAAAATAGCGAAGTATGAAGTTTGCAGACATAGTTACCATTAGGGCGAAACAAACAAATATGGGCAAAAATCATAAGTTATATAGTCCATGAAAATTGTGAATTTTAAAGTGCGTGTACTTTTTGCATTTAGGTAGAAACGAACACAAATGGACAAAAATGTAGGATTACAGTCCATTAAAAACGTGAATTTCAAAGTATGTGCAATTAATTACCATTGGATCAAAAAAGGACAAAAGTGGACAAATACCGTGAGTTATAGCCTCGTGAATTTGAAGTCTAGATACTAATTGTTGTTGTGTTAAAACAATCGTGGGTAGCCCAAAAAATTGTGAATTTTGAAGCTTGCGTACTAATAGTCATTACACAGAAACGGACAAAAATGAACAAAAATTGTGGGTTATACTATTATAACCATGAAATAAATTTTGAAGCCCACACTTAACTGTCATTGAGTCAAAATGCATAAAAAGAACAAAATTCGTGGATTATATAGCCCGTGAAAATCGCGAATTTTCAAGTCCGCATACTAATTGCCATTAGGCCGAAACGGACAAAAATGGACGAAAATTGTGGGTTGCTTATGAATATCGCAAAGTTTTTAAGTTTGTGCACTTAATTGCTATTGGATCAAAACGGGCAAAAAGGACAACATCGTGAGTTAGCTAACAAAATCGTGAATTTTATAGTTCATGCACTAATCGACATTAAGTCGAAGTGGGCAAAGCATGAACAAAAATCATAAGTTAGAGCCTATGAAAATCGCAAATCTTGAAGTTCGCACACTAAATTGCCATTGGATCAAAAAAGTAAAAAAAAATAAACAAAAAACATGGTTATAGCCCATGAAAACTCAAATGTTGAAGTCTGCATGCTAATTGATATTAGGTCGAAAAGGCAAAATAGATGGGAATCTTAGGTTATAACCATGAAAATAGTGAACTTTGAAGCCCTTGCACTTAATTACCACTGGATCGAAACTAACACAAAAGAACAGAAATAGTGGGTTACAACCTACGAAAATCGCAAATTTGAAGTATGCCTATGAATTGACATTGAGTCGACACGGACAAAAATGGATAGAACTTGTGCGTTCGCTCATGAAAATTGTTAATTTTGTAGTCCGTGGACTTAACAAAAATGGAAAAAAATTGTGGGTTATACAACACGAAAATCACAAATTTAAGTCTGTGCACTAAATTACCAATGAGCCAAAACAAACAAATATGAATGAAAATCGTGAGTTATAGCCCATGAAACTCACGAATTTCTTCGTTACTAATTTTCATCAAGTCGAAATAGAAAAAATGAACAAAAACGTGGATTCTAGCCCATAAAAGTGGTGAATTTTGAAGCCTACGCATTAAACTATCAATGGGCCAAGACAATAAAATATGAACAATAACTGTAAGTTATACCCCTGAAAAGCATGAATTTTAAAGTTAGTGTACTAATTGTCATTTGGTCGAGATGGACAAAAATGAACGAAAATCGTTGGTCCTATGCAAATAGCAAATTTTTAGGTACGCATGGTAATTGCCATTAAATTAAAACATACAAAAATGGAAAAATCATGGGATATATAGTCCAGAAAAATAAGGAACATCATAATACGTGGACTAATTGTTATTGCATCAAAATGGACAAAAACTGTGTTATAACTGCTAAAGATCATGAATTTTATAGTCCACACTTAATTGCTATTGGGTCAAAATGGACAAAAAATGTAGGTTATACCCATGAAAATAGCGAATTTTGAAGTATGAGCACTAAATTGCCATTACGTCGAAACTGCCCAAAATGGCAGTTAGTCTATACAGCTCATATATTTTTATAGCAATTCTTTAGACATTGCAACTAATGCAGAATATAAAACCATCAAATTTAGGCAGCATATAAGCCTCGATGCCAGAGTTTTTGAATGTCAGTAATATATCTCAAATGCCAACATTTTTCAAATGCAAGCTCACAGTTTTTGTCAATATGTCCAAAATAAAACAACTCGAATTGACCTTAAAAACATGTATCACTTAAAGTTCATGAAAACCACAAATCATTACCTGATCCTCTGAATGCAACTAGAAATGTATGACTGTCACACCCCAGAAACAAGGGCTTCCAGTCATGCAAGCAAAATATGGTGAGGGATATGAAACAAGTCATAGAAATCAACTTATGAACAACAAAGAGAACCTTTGTACAAACTGCAAATTTTCTTAACCAAACTAATGAAAAGAATGATTATTCGTTCAGCAAAACCTCCAAACTCATAGTAAAAAATCACATGAAAAGCATATGTGCAACAACTCAATAAAAATCCTGAACTCAGAAGAACTATTAGAATAGGAGACGAGACATAGATCTGACTAACTGAGGACGCATTGTACTACTTTGATGGTTTCTGCAGCTGAACACTAGCAAGCTGGTGGTTGTTTGACCGCCATACTGCGAAACTTAGTTTATAGAATTTCATTCTCCTATTTTGTATAGATATATTTTCAAGCCCCATATGACATAATGCAGGCAGTTACGTTACCTGGGTACTTCTATTTGGAAGCTACCCATACCGGACACGTACCCATACCCGTACCCGTACCCAAACTTCTTGGTCACTTCTTGAATATACGCACACGTTTGTTCAGCTTATACTATGCACACATTTGTTCAAGCCTATACTCAATTATATAACACATGTTTTAATTTTAAACACTCCTCATACACTTCTTGGATGTATATTCTACACTTCACATCTATTTCTAATATATTGATCTTATGTAAATGAAAAAATAATATGGACCTTATGTAAATTATTAATTTTAATACATATAAATATAAATAACATATATATTTAAAGTTGTGTCCTAGTACCCTACTTTTTACAAATTTGCCATGTCCCGTACCCGTAACTGTACTAGCAGAGGTAACCATACCCATGCAACTTAGGCAGACAGAGAAAAGAAGAATATGCTAAGTCTAATTTCTAACATCTGTGTCAATAGTGTAACTAATCTTAGTCTTCAATATCAATTGTTTATGGATATTTCATGACCAAAGCTGCACTCCTTTGTAACACAAAAGTAACTTAAAACCTGAGATTTATGCATGCAGGTGACAACTTGAGACCTCTCATTGGCAAAAATTATATTGTATTCTCGGCATACAAGCTTATCTAGCACAAGCACTTCTCCTTTGGCATATCCTCGAAGAAGATTCCTGTAATAATCATTTTCACCCTAACAAGCTTTATCAGTCAAGTATACTATGACAACTTGCTAAAAATTACTAAACAAGATATCCAAAGAATAAAAACTATAACGGCATAGAATATATGCGCTCAAAAATACATGCAACATTATGCCATATACTTACTAAATAAGCACAACAAACACTAGCAAGCCATAACACCAACAAGCTGAAGTGAAATATCACCACCCCACGCTAATGTTCTTTATTTTCTTTTTAAAGAAAAAGCAGAAGAAGAAAATAAAAGATTAAAATTGGAGGATCCTCCTACATTAATGTTGATAGAAGCCTTTACTTTCCCTATAAAACTTACTTTCAAGATACCTTACCACTTTCTAAAAAAGTTAACAATCAGGATTTACTTGGAACGTGAACCATATCAACTGATAGAAAACTTGCATGCAACTAATTGATATCATCGATGTTGCATGCATCACCAAAAAACTTATCTATTAGCAAGTAAATTTAGTCTCTGACGAATGGTGTTTTTTCTAGGATTAAATATGCCATCCACCAAAACAATATACAAACGGAATCAAGTATATTATGCTATGAAATTTGGATTAAGAAGCTTTCATCCCTAACCCAAAAGTTAGGGCTTGCATTCCATATGTGCTTTACTAAAACCAAAATTGCAAGCAAATATTGGACAAGACAAAATAACCATTGACAAATGATAACTCAATTAATTGCATCTTTCAGACATACCAAACCAAGATGAAGTTTTTAGTAAAATCTCAAAAAAATTCAATAGCGGCTAATCTAGAGATTTTGTACCAAAAATCAGACTTTGCCTCACCTTACTCCAAACCTAACTTCCAACTCAATTTGGACGTACATGAAGGAGTCAGATCCACACAATTGACTTTAATATGGTGACAATCCAATACGACAAAAGAAATCCGGACAAAAATATGGCTAGCTCCTTCATGCCAAAACAAAGAGGAAATTTAAGACAAGCTTAAAAAGCTTCACAATAGCAATCATAAAACTTTTAACATGAGAATTTAAATGATCACATCTATATCATTCCCTTTTTTTAACCAAAACTAACATTTTTAGGAAAGTTCAAGTCCTAACTGACTTAGTATTCGTTCATATCATAATTAACACTTTCCATCCACAGCCTTATTCTACACTAGATTACCCACTGAAAATGGTCACGCAAGAGGATGTTAATGTTCAATAAACCAAAGCCTCTAACTTACACCTAATGAGACAGAGAAATCTAAATCTATATGATAAACTATTCCACAAGAATTTTAATATTTTTTCATGTATCTGCTTGGCGACATCTAAAGCTTTCATAAAGGGGTAAAATAACAGCTTCCAACTTATAATCACTTAGGAAGTAGGAGAGCTTTGAAATAATGTTCGAAATTAAACGGTCGCATATACACACTACTGCACTTTAAAACAAAGAACACTTTGAGAGATGGAGCCCGAAATTTAGATCACTTTAAATACCAAAAACATTGATATGCATTATACTGCATCACTTTAACGCCTATTCCTTTTTCTAAATCCATGTCCCCAATTCAATGCAAGCATGAATGGGAGAAGGTTCTAATGCGGAGAATTCCAACAACTCCAAATAAACCCACATGAAATGAAATTTACGCATAACAAATAAACTCTTCAACAACAGATTACGAGCTCTCCCCTTCCATAACAAAACAGAATTGTTTCCGGATCTCACAAAACTTTCTACACCACCTTTTGTCATCTTAACAAAGAACTGTGCACAACAGAACTAAGTAAACCTTTAATGGAACAAAGAGAATTCCAGCAACTCCAAATAACCTAACATGTAACGGCATTTAAGCATCAAGCTACAAACTGCTCCACAACAAGTTACAAGCCTTCCCTTTCCATACGAAAACAGAATCCTTTCCAGACCCATAAAACTTTCTAAACCAACTTCTTTCAAATTAGAGAGCAGCATGACCTCTCTTCCCATTGAAC
This sequence comes from Asparagus racemosus, assembly GCA_037177215.1. Lineage (NCBI taxonomy): Eukaryota > Viridiplantae > Streptophyta > Magnoliopsida > Asparagales > Asparagaceae > Asparagus > Asparagus racemosus. The sequence continues at coordinate 2,461,069 of JBAKGM010000081.1, read as the reverse complement.
CTGGCACTCAAGTAGACAAGAGCCACAAGTCACTACAAACAGAAACCAACATACAGTGGCGTTTACACATCAAGCAACAAAAGTGCTCCATGACAAGCTATGGCTTTTCCCCTCCATAAACAAAGAGAATATTTCTGGACACCACAAGTGACTAGACTTTCTAAACCCGTGTCAATCAACTTAACAGATACTGACCACAAAGACAGAAAAATGTAACATTTTTTAGCCTGATAACGTTTCGAGATCCATGTCCCCAACTCAATGGGGACATACATTGGAAAAAAGACTCCTAGTGTGGAGAATTCTAGCAAATCCAAGTAACCAACAACATGCAGTGTCATTAAAGCATCAAGCAACAAACGGTTTCCACAACAAGTTACGAGCTTTCTGAACCCACTTCAATCAACTCATAGAATCACTTAAATTTCTAAATAAAAACAGCTGAGCGGCATTACCTCTCATTGCCATTGAACCTAGCTCCCAAGTAGAACGCCACGGACAAGAGCCACGAGTCGCTGTGCACGGCGACCAGAGAGAGCCAATCCCTCCGGTTCATCCCATCCCTCGCAAAATTGATCCCCAGCGCCGGCTCCGGCAGCTCCGGCGGCACCTCCTCCGCCGGCAGCGTCACCTCCCACGAGTTGTTCGGGTGTCCGTACAGGCAAAGATTCTCCTTATCTTCAACAAGATCCACAAACTTACCAATCAAGTCAATCAAAGAAAAACCTAGTTATCGCATCGAAATATGATACTGCGACGAGGATTCACCTGGATCGCAGAGAGCATAGAATTCCTCCACCTCTGAAGTAAGAAATTGCGGACTAGGGTTAGAAACTGGGGATTTGTTACTAAAAAAGGAAAGAAAGGAGAAGAGATCTGTATCTGATGTTGGCTACCGTGAGTTAGGGCACGGACGATGCCGTTGCGGCGGCCGCTGTAGTCCTTGAAGATGTCTTCGACGGTGCGAGGGGCGGAGGAGATCGACGGCATCTCCATGGCCGGAGATCGAGGAGAGAGAAAAGTTCAGAGCTTGGAAAGCTTTTTAGAGAGAGAGAGAGAGAGAGAGTTATGTCGTTATTGGCTTTTTGTTTCTGGATCTTGGATTTTCATGTTCCTTTTATTCTAGCGGACTGTGCTTCACGGAATGCACTTTCGTTATGGGCCCATGGGTAATGGGCCATGTAAAATAGGCTTTATTTTTTTGAGTTCTTTTCATTTTTAGTATTTAGTGTTTTTTCCCAATTTGTTATGGGCTTCTCATGGCCTGTGGACGTGGATAGAGTTGCATGCCTCCCTACCGGTCTGAAAGCTAATGATTGCATTGATTTATGTACTGATTGTTGATTCAATAGATAATTCGTATTGACAGTTTAATTACGTGTATTGGTTTTGCATATTGATTTCACTTATTCAAAATCAATAGCAAAATTGTTTTTTCTCATATTATCTTCTATATATCACCCTCACCATAGGATTTTCCCTATTTTAGGTACATCGGTAATTAGATATTTTATGAATAAAAGTATTTTTTTTCCCTTCAGTAGTGTTCTCATGTCCATGCTGGTTTTTTTTTTTTTTTGGGAAAAAGCACTTATTATATGGGTTGGTTTTTTCAGTTTAGTTTGAAATAGAAAATGGAGTTCTTTCATGGCCTGCTCAATGGCATGGGTTCAACCCGGAACAAGTGGGGTTCAGCCCAATAGCATTTAGAGACAGTACACGCTCATAGGCCCGATTTGGGCTTGGGCTGAAGCTCGCACAGACAGCATCACAGTATCCAAGAAATGCAATATACTTAATCTCGTAAAAGTTTGTCATCATGCACGTACATTATGTTCGCATGCATCTACGACAACAGCAGTATTCTATATTCATTCAAATGTCTTTGAGCCGCCATTGCATGTGTTTTAGCTGGCTATGTTGTCTCTCGTAGTTAAGAGCCAATACCACATCACTTTTCCCTTTTTTTTTAAATTTTATTTTATTTTTATTTTTGTCCCTTAACACTTTGGCATACTTTCATGATTTGCTTTAGCTTGTACACATCTATATGAATATATCATATCTTAAGCCATGCTTTGTTAAAATTAAAAACTTAAAAGGTAGGCATCTTTAGAAGAAGTCATTCTTCCGTGCAATTTTAATAATCAAACTTTTTATTAATTACATTGGACACATTTTCAAATCCCTAACTTGTCTAGCTTGCACTAATCCTAAAAATAGACATCCTTTTGATCCACAAGCTACATCAACCAGGGCATGAGGTGGTATGAGTAGATAATTAAAAGGAGAATATCAATAATTTATTTTTCTTTAACTGTTTGGTTCGCTTAAAAAACATGGAAAGTGAAGGAAAGGAAATATATTTTCTATAATTGGATGTTTTCTTGTGTT
>JBAKGM010000081.1:2447704-2458107 GCA_037177215.1 Asparagus racemosus | reverse complement strand
TATTTTTAAAAGTAAGAAATGAGATGAGAGGAGATGAGTTGTCACCATATTATTGGTTGGTGTGGGATATTTGTAAGAGTGGAAAGTGATGGAAATATCAAAAAATGAAGGAATGTGGAGATTAGAAAGTGGAGGAAAGTAAACAAACACGCCCTAAGGGGAAAATTCAACCAAAACTCATCGCACGTGCACCGCCTCCATTTGTCAAGCATCTGCTACTTCAAAACACAGTATCAAAGGCATTCCATAATTATTATTAACTCCGTAGACAACATAGTTGGGCGTTTCCGCCAAATCTTCTAATTATTTGTTTAATCTGCTGAAATTAGGACTAACTACTATTTTAGTTGTACGTTTAATCGTCCCTCTCACCGGGCGGTGATCGCACTCGGGAGGTTAGACTAACAACCGCTTGACTGACGCCCTACCCGACAAAAGGATCCGAAGAAATCAAGAGATCGTATTGTATTGGACCCGGAAAAAAGCACCCATTCATTGCTAACGGGCCCCGTAACGTCTGTGAATAATAAACAGCAGGCGAATAAAAGTGCAAATGACCCATCTTTGTTTAACGTTTTTGCAGTTTGCATCCTCCAACTTTACATATTGTTATATATCTTTTCCCCTTTTTCTTTTTGTCCTTTTTTTTTCCTTTGAGAGGAAAACTCGAACGGTCTCTTAAATTGAAGATACCCCAGTGAAATTAGCAATACAAATTTAGTATCATAGTACTAAAGTTTACATAGGTGAAACTTTTAGTTTATTAAAGCACGTAATATCGTAGCCTAAACAAGAATAATAATTACTTATATTTATTTTATACGGGTGATTTTCCTTTTTCGTTTTTATTTTATAGTAAAATTTCTATGTGCCTTTTTAATTTCACAAACCGATCATTATCCTGCATATCTCTTTACTCAAACGGTCACTTAAAACTCCTTTTAGGCTTAAGATTTTATCAGAAAATCACCCTAACAGTCTAAAATACTAGAAAGTTATAAATTTCACATGGTTGAGTAAAATTATGTAGGAGAATTTTTTTTTTCAAGTAAAAATCAAAGTTACACTATTTAGGAGGTTTTCTGATAAAATTTTAAACTTAAAGAGAATTTTCTAATAGTTCCTAGCTTAAACGAGATTTTCTGATATGATGAAAGTTATGAGAAGTTATCTGATAAGTGTCCAAAGTTAAGAAAGGCTTCTGATATTTAACCTAAGAATAACACATCGAAAACTGGTGAACCATTTTAGCCATTTACTCTTAGGTCTGTTGCCAAAAAGTGCAAGAACAATAAACAATATGCACATGCAATTAAAAAGTTACAAAGCCCTTACCTGCAAAAACAAGCCTAGAGTTCGTTCAGACACAGAGCGCGGGAGACAAGACAGCAAAACTAACTCCCACGTGATCCCCAACGTTCACTGAGCACTGGGCCCACCACATTCCCTGTACAAAGTAGGTAAGATTACTCGCCTTTTTCTCCTTCCCCCTTTTCACAGCGAAGCACCCGATCCCACCCCCTCAAAGCAAATGACACCCCGCATTCTTAAACCCACAGCGGGATCCGCTCCTCCGCCGGTGCTCTCACCTCCAAACCCCAAAATCCCCCCATGACTTCGTCGCCGCCGTCGCCGCGCGTGCAGGAAGTCCTCGACTTCCTCACCTCCCACGGCTTCGCACGTGCCGCCTCCGCCCTTCGAGATGACGTCATCGCCATGGGGATCGACGGATCCGGTCCTCCGCCACCTCCTCCGGTGAGGATACCGCGGCCCCGGAGCCCCGCCGATGCATCGAGCTCGGAGGAGGAGGATTTCGTTAGTATGGGGTCTTCGCCTTCTGGTAATTTGATCGAATTTTGACTTGTTCTTGAGTTTGAATGCCAGTAGTAGTTCTGATGTGCCGCAAGAGCTCGATTAGCTATTGTGAATTATTTCTAATATTACGGGATTTTCTGAGATTTGTGGAGTTTTTGGGTCGATTCCTTAGTATTGTTGCTCAATTGAAAGATCAATACTTGCGTGTAAGTTATTTAATTTGAGTAGCATTAAATTCGTTCTGATGTCCCGCAGGAACAGGATTAGTTATTGTGAATCCTTCATGATATTAGCGAATTTCATGATAGTTATTGAGTTTTAGATTGATTGATTTATTGATATTATTGCTTTGATTTATTCATTGATATTATTGCTTATTAGTTGATATCAGTATGAGATGAACTAGAAAATTTTGTATGTAAGCTATTGGGGAGAATTCTGTAAAGAACTAAGATTTCTTGTTTCTTACTCAACTAGATTCCGTGTAAACAATAGAAGAGTGTTGAATTTCATAGCCTTTTTTCTTTGTGAAATCAGCAAATTGGAAGATTAGTTTCCACTTTGGAATATGATGATGCTGCTAAAAGTGCACATTTTAGGAAAAGATGTGCATGTGATTCATTTCTTCTTTGCCGTTTTTAATTGATAGTTTGTTTTTGGTGTTATTGTTGATGGCTTTTTTTATTCTTTTTTTTGGGGCTCATTTTAACATTTGCAACAAATATTTTCCCCCACCTTACTTAAAGTTATTATTATTATTATACGATAAATGAACATATGCACTTACCACTGGGATCCCCACGTATTTCAACCTGAATAGCCAATCTAACTTCTCTTTCATTGTATTAGCCTCGAACATAGAGTACTCTTGATGTTGGCTTGATCTAGTTGTGAGTTGGTAAGGATGAGACTAAATATGGTAATCAAATATGGGTTACTACTCCAGGTTAAGTTAAAAGTTTTGAAATTTCTTGGTAATCAACAAATTTAGCCAATAATAGAGATATCAACCTGATGCTTATGCTTGCTGATAGTTGTTATGCTCAAACTAATGCTTCAAGGTAACCGATAGATATATCAAGCAAGTAGGCTTAATGCTTTATTTCATGTCCATGTGATAGTTCTTGCAAGTAAAGATAACTCTGGGCAGATGAAATCGGGCAATATGAGTACTTTTTAATTAAGAATTGCCGAGTCTGAACCTATGACATCTGAAACCTTTAGGCATGATGCATATTAGATAACGACTTACATCTAGAAGTTCAGCATTTCAAACTTATGGTCTATGAGCCAATGTACATCAGTCAACCTTAGCAATAGTTCTCAAATGTTCAACTCTTTCTTCTTTCTCATTCTATCAGAGGTAAAAGGATTTTAAATTTCAATTTCTTATTCATCTCAATGTTCTGGCTGGAATCTTACCAAGTCTTATTCTTTATCTGGCAGGACTATTCAATCCTTATATAGTTTGGTCTCCGGCTAAGCCGAAATCTGAGGACTCTTCAGCTAGGCCATCAGATTTTGAAACTGCTCGGGAGTACAATAACCCCAATATATTTGGAGACTCCTGCTGGTATGATGACCAGTATGGAGGTTACCTCAACAATCCATTCTTTGAACCAGCAACAAACTCCAGTAGCTTTCACAGTGAGGACAAGTTTGTTATGTCTATTGAGGCTGAGGAAAATTTCAGGCAAGAGAGCACAAATCCTGTTGTTACTGATAAACCTGAAATTTATAGCTGCTCTTTCCCTCTCTGTGATTGCTGCAGTGGAAAGGTTGTGGAGAGGAATAAAAAATTGAGCTCAAACTCATCAATTTATGGACGGTATCAGATAATGGCTGATGAAACTGAGATATTGGATGAATTTGAGGAGGACGAGTTTCAGTTGAAGAAGGTAAACGAATGCCCAGAATCTGTTGTGTGGAAGAGCAATTCACTCTATGAACAAAGTCAGAGGACAGAGAAAAGCAGCAAGGATGGTCGAGTGGAGAAGAAATCTCAGACAAATGGACCATATTCAGTTGAAAGCAGTGCTTGCACAAGTGAGTCTTTGCTTGTCTATATAACTGATATTATTTCTTTATCATGTAATTCATCCCCTTTTTCCCCTAGTATTGTTAGAGTCTGTTTTAGCTTCTTTCATTGCACAAAGCTTGAGTTAACCATTGCACTACATGTCTCTTGATTTTGCATTTCTGTCTTTTATTATACTCAGAGATAGATAACAAGATTGTTATTTGAGGAAGGAGATTGCTGCTTGGTTGATTTGTTCACATTTTAGAATTTATCTCGATTCTATGCTGGCTATGATTAAGTTTTTACGATTTCCTCACTCAATTTCACGTTTGAACTTTGAACTCTGTTTTTTTTCCCCTTTCTATATGACCGTGATGATTCCTAATGTTTATGTTGAAAAATCATATGACATTTTGGTGCTTAGTATTAATATTTCTTTTTCTTAACCTATCATCATTGAATTGTATGTCTTGTGCGTGCAGATATTGACATTGCTTCCAGGCATAAAAAGAATGTAAATAAAAATTGTATATCTAATGCAAATAACGAACATTTGGATAGACATTGTGGTGCACATTTGGTTACGGAGAAATATCCTCAGATAGATGCAAACGATGACTATGAATTTGGGCCTTTTGCAAAAGTTGATAGAGAATTTCTAAATTCTGGAGCAGCTGATGTTGAAGGCGAGGAAGACGGCCCTGAAGATGATCTTCAGCTCTATACTGCTAATGAGGATGAATTTGACATTTTTGAATTGAGAATTATACACCGCAAAAACAGGTTTTGAGATTGCAAAACTATCTCCTTTGTAATTTTTATGTGTCATACGTGAAAAACTTATGAACATGTAGTATTATATTTACTGCAGGACTGGATTTGAAGAGAACAAAGATTTGCCGATAGTTTTAAATTCAGTTATAGCAGGAAGATATTATGTCACTGAGTACCTTGGTTCAGCAGCTTTCAGCAGGGTTGTTCAGGCACACGACCTTCAGACTGGAAGTGATGTGTGCCTTAAAATAATAAAGAATGATAAGGATTTTTTTGATCAGAGCTTAGATGAGATTAAACTCCTCAAGTTTGTGAATAAATATGATCCTGCTGATCAATGCCATATTTTGCGCTTATATGACTACTTCTATCATCAGGTATGCTTCTTCTTCAGCTCAAAATATTATGTCTAGCACAAACTTTCTTCTATGCATCTGTTTCCAGAAAAACATCGTGGGTATCTATGCTTTGGAATATCTGCTTGTAAGATATACCCCCTTCTATTTTATTTCTTCTTGATGTTTTGGAAAAAAAAACTATCCCAAAAATTTGGAACGAAGACTATGTTGTTGTTCAGATTCTGCAGTTTGCTGCTTGAATATGGAAAGCTTTAAGCATTACATGGTAAGTACAGAATTTATCGGTATCATCTTATCTCTGGTCTCGAGCATTTACAATAGTGATCAAGTGTTGTATTTAATTGGACCACACATCCATAGGGACAACGGATGCAGGTCTAGAGCTAGCAGTATAAGTGAAGTACTGCATATAGAGTTCTAAGACGATGAACATAGGTAGAATAGTGAAGCTGGTGTAGATAGTAAGAATATGAATCTTTGTAATGCAGGTTTCCTATGCTTTTGTACTATGCTCCAATGTATTGACATGGGATACATTTAGACAGTAGCAAGTATATCTTTGAGGAATTCTTTTTCTCACTTTTGAACTGGCAAAATCCTACAGGAGCATCTTTTTATTGTCTGTGAGTTGCTTCGAGCAAACCTTTATGAATTTCAAAAATACAATGAGGATTCTGGTGGAGAGGTGTATTTCACATTGCCAAGGCTGCAGGTAAGCTCCACTGTTTTCTACTCTTTTGCGGCATGATGAAGATATTTTAAAAGGTTAACACACACTTGATCTGATTTTAATTTGTTGTCCTTGCTGATAACTATGCTATGCATCAACTGGTTTACCAGTATTACTTGTCCTGTAACAAACCTTTGATGATATCTTTTTGAATAAACTATTATTTAATCTTCTACTTGTAAGGCATTAAATATTATGTATTCATCATTTGATCATCTATTATTTATTTAGTGATAATAAGAAAGCATATGGCATGCTAATAATGATGAAACACTTCATGCAGAGGGTGAATTGATTTTCTTGAAATTCTTCTTTTTCAGGCTATAGTCCGCCAGTGTTTAGAGGCCCTGGAATACCTGCATCATTTGAGAATAATTCACTGTGATTTAAAGCCAGAGAACATTCTCATCAAGAGCTACAGCAGATGTGAAGTGAAGATTATTGATCTTGGGAGCAGCTGCTTTCAGACAGACAACTTGTGCTTGTATGTACAATCTCGTTCATACAGGGCTCCTGAGGTTATTATTGGTCTCCCCTATGATGAGAAGATTGATATTTGGTCTCTTGGCTGCATTCTAGCTGAGCTCTACACTGGTGATGTAAGAATTACTTACGGTCACGCTTTACATTGTTAATTCAGCAGAAATCCTCCCCCCCCCCCAAAAAAAAAAAAAACCCACCAAAATCAAAACAAGAATAAATAAATAACAAAAAGTAATAAAAATAAAAAAATTTGTAATCAACCTGATCCTGCCTATAAGCTCGAAAAGGAAATTAAAAGAAGAAAGAAAGAAAATTGTGCAAGGGTATCAGCTCTCAACTTTTCCGTCACCTAAGACAACTGTGCAAAGATTCATGATTATCTAGAGCTAACGTTTCATTGGATGAATTGATCCTTTTATATATTATTCAATACTTTCTAGATTTTGCTATAGTCCTCTCAAAATTTGGTGTTCAAGGAACAGAATAACTCTATATAAACCGTAAGATTTTTTTGCAACAACAGGTGCTGTTTCCAAATGAATCCCTGGCAATGATGCTTGCTCGTATGATTGGGGTACTTGGTCCTATCGATATGGAAATGCTTTCAAAGGGTCAGGAAACACACAAATATTTTACAGATGCATATGATCTTTATCACAAGAATGAGGTTCATTTCTTATCCTCCTCCCTTATTATTTATGCTGGGAATAACTTGTCCCCACTATTTTACCCTCCCTAATGCTTGATATGATGCTTCCTTTTGCTTTCGCTGAAAGATTAATGAACGATCTTCTGATTTTTTCAGGAGACTGGTCAAGTGGAGTATCTAATACCCGAAAGATCGTCACTGGCTCATCACTTGCAAGCTAATGATTCAGCATTTCTTGATTTCCTCAATTCTTTGCTCCAAATAAATCCCAAGAGGCGACCCACTGCTAGTCAAGCTTTGCAGCATCGTTGGCTTTCAGTTTCTTATTCATGATACTCAGAAAGTTGTTTCTTCTCATCGTCGATGTGTGCAGTGAAGTTTTGTTGTGTGTATGGATTTTCCGCAAGCTTCTGTGTGAATGTGTTTGTTGTATATTTGTGTGTATGAGTGTAAATATTCACAGGTCCATAAATGCATAGATATGCTTCCAAGTGTTCATATTTTATGTATGTATACATGTTTGCGAGCGATTTTATTTCTGAATTCATGTGGTTTCAGGGTGAATGCTAGTGTAGCACCCTCGGTAAGGGTTCCTTCTTGCATCAAGTAGGGTTATCCTACAGAAGGAGCTCCGTACAGCACGTCACATATATATTGAGAAAAGAGTATGCGTCCAATAGCCTTAATGTATACATGAGGTAAGAAGCAACATTTGGGAGCTACATTGATTTCATACATTGTTTCCACTAGTTTCTACTTCCTGCAATAGATTTATCTAGTGCACTCCAATTGTAATTGATTCTCTTAATTAGCATCCTGTAATTTTATGCTAGAAAGTATCAAAGTGATTCTAGCTCACAAAATATTAATGATGCATCAAAAAAAATATCAATTCTTGAGTCAGTATACTTGAACAGTATAGGCTAGACTACAAATATTAAACACGAGAAACAAAAAGCGTGAGATTCTTGACTAACTCATAAATTTTGATGGGAAATTATGAGGAAGGACCCACACTTTTAGCATAAAACTAGTAAAATATTTATAGTTCAGTTAGTATTAATCCTTTTGTTAAACTCATGGTTTATACACAATTTAGGAATGCTTTCGTTTTACATCAAACGGTCCTCACACAACTCTACGCCCACGCTGAAACATTGGAACTCCTATTTCCAATCTCTCCGACAATCCTCGCTGCTTCATCCAACTTGTTCGCTCTCTCATACACATTGGCTGCCACAAGCCGTAGCTCCTTCTCATCGATATTCCGATCATCTTTCAGCTCCTCGATCAACGCTTCCAACCCCTCGAAATCTCGTCTCGCCCCTAAAAGGGTCAACATCTGGAAATGCACCCTGTCGTCGAAAACACAGCCATCGTCCTTCATTTCCCTATACAACGCCTCCGCCCTGTCGAACTCCTGCAACTTCCCGTACGCGTTCAAGATTATCGCTATCATCTCAGAGTCTGGAAGGAACCCAGCCCTCCGCATTTCGTCGAACACTTCGATAACGTTCTTGTGCCTTTTATTCCGCGAGAAAAGATCCAACATGCTTCGATACACCGATATGTCCTTCAATTCCCCGGCCTCCGCTGCCTGTCGGAAAACCCATGCCGCCTCCTCGACCCTCCCGGCCTTCGCGAGGACGGAAACCGCCGTTTCCCTCGATATGTTCTCCGGACGCTTCAGCTCTCCGATCAAGCGTCTAGCGTGACCGACGAGCCCAGCTCGTTCGTACACGACGATCATCGTCTGGTACAGCACAGGATCGACCTCCACCCCCGATTTCCTTATTTTCTGAAACAGCATCGCCGCCCTGTCGACACGCCCGGCCTTCCCCCATATCGAAATAACCGTGGAGTACGTCACCGCGTTCGGCTCGACCCCGTTCCGTTTCATCTCCACCACCAAATTCCCCGCTTTCTCGTGCTCCAAGCTCCTCCCGTAAACCCTAATCATCGTATTATACGTGACAACATTCCGCTCGACCCCCTTCCTCTCCATCAACCGAAACAAATGTATCGCCTCCCCGAAGAGCTCCGCGTCGCCATAAACCCTGAGCATAGTGTTGTAGGTGACCACGCTCGGCTCGACGCCAACCCTCCTCATCGTCCAAAACAGCCTGTCCGCCTCCCTCGCCATGTCCATCTTCCCGTACGCGTCGATCATGACGTTACACACCGTGACGTCCAGCCCCACCCCGCTGCCCCTCATCTCCGCGAACAGGTTCAGCGCGTCCAGGTACCTCTCCCGGCTGATCAGCGCGATGAGAACGCAGGAGTAGGTGACAACGTCGGGCTTCACCCGCGAGCGGAGCATATCGTCGAGCACGTCGCGGGCGTCCCTGAAGAGGCCGGCTCTGGAGAGGGCGTCGACGAGGGAGTTGTAGGCGATGAGGTCGGGCACGACGCCCCTCCGCCGCATGCGGGAGAAGAGCAGGAGCGCCCTGGAGTAGTCGCGGAGGGAGAGGGAGAGGTGGATCAGGTTGGTCGAGAGGACGAGGTCGGGGACGACGGAGTCGGACTCGATCAGGGGGAGGAGGGAGGCGGCGGCGGGGAGGTTCTTGCGGCGGAGGAGGGAGGAGAGGAGGGTGGAGTAGGTGACGGCGTCGGGGGTCAGGGAGTGGAGGGAGCGCATCTCGAGGAGGAGGCCGAGGGCGAGGGGGAGGTGGCGGGGGTGGGGGGAGCGGAGGGAGTTGCGGATGGAGACGTTGAAGGGGGGGAGGGAGGGGGGGTAGCAGGCGACGGAGTGCATCCAGTCGAGGAGGGCGAGGCAGCGGCTGGGCTCGGGGACCGAGGAGAGGAGGGTTACCATGAACCGCGGGGACAGCAGACCCCTCCGCCTCCCCCCGCCGCCACCGCCGCCGCCGCTTTCGGGGGCCAGGTAGGGGGACATGACGGAGTGGAGGTCGGAGGGGGAGGAGGTGGAGTTGAGGGAGGAGAGGAGGGAGGGGAGGTCGACGGTGTGGTCGATGTAATGGCGGCGGCGGCGGCCGGGCCCGGGCTCCAGGTGGGGCCTCCTTTTGGGGTTGACCCATCGGTCTCGCTTTGAGGAGGAGAGGATGATGGGAGGGGGAGGGGAGTGGGTGTGGAAGTGGGTGCGAGGGTTCGGGTGAGGGAAGAGGCGGGGGAGGGAGGGGCCAGTGGGAGGCGATGACGTCGCCTTCGACATTGGGGAAGGACTAATGCTGGAGGGGGACGCGATAACGAAATGGCTCGCGATATTTTGCTGAGTCGGCGAAGGGGACGGGAGAATAAAACGTGAGATTATTTTGGTGCAGAGGTGATCAAATATTATTGAAGGGGAAGATAAGGAAGTTGGCTACAAACTTACCCGAGTAACTTTCCTATAGGGATGGCAAAATTGACCCAAAACTATTTGTCCACCCAAAATTAACTACTAAATGATCCATCTAAATCCACCCATTTAGTTAAATGTATCATAAATGGATGGGTGTTGTATCCATTAAAAATAAACGGGTCACAAATGGGCGGACTATTACCCGCCCATTTACCCATTTTAGATGAGTATTCTTTTAAAAATTACAACAAACTCTCAAAAATTTCTAACCT
>JBAKGM010000081.1:2432391-2447097 GCA_037177215.1 Asparagus racemosus | reverse complement strand
GCGTTGAGACCAGCTGTTTGGCGGCGTATTAGGAGGAGAAACGGGCCTCGCTTCTCTAAACTCTGATTTCACCGCAACCAGTGACTGTTTGATCCGAACACCAGTTTGAGCATCAACAGAAAGATATGACACAATCGTAATAAAACTCATTTCATAACTTTTTTTGAAAAAATAGAATGGAAAACAAATTTTAGTGATTTCCTTATCCTATTTCTTTTTCTTTGATTTTAGGAAATCAGCCAAACAGCCCCTAAGAAAAGAATTAACACGTTACGTAATAAGTTAACTAAAATCTCAAATCCCTCGTCTCGAGGAAACTTTGCCAATAAGGAAACAAGAGAAAAATCAAACTACGAGTAGGAAAAAGATAACTAAAATAATTCTGAACATAACTAATTGATTGATTCAAGCCAAAACAAGAGCGCCTAATGCCGAGAATATAAAGCGATCTGACAGATCTATTCAAAGAGAGTAAAATAACAGAAATATCCACTTGTGCTTCTTTGTTTTCCACAGCTAAACTTGAACCATTAACATTCTCAGTACTTCAACGGAGCGAGGACATCTAGCTGGGAACCAAGCTTCTCATCGGCGACCTTTTCGGCCTTCAACCTGAGCTTCGCAAGCTGCTTCCTCCTTTCATAAGCCACCTGAGCCTTTTCCTTCCTCTTGTTCTCCAGCTCCTACAGAGAACACAGCAGCGCAATCATTTACTTGCAGTAGCCATATGGTTTTAATCACAAAGGTAGGAAAACCAATCAATGTAGAAAAACGAGAAATAACAAGAAGAGTATGACAGCATTCATAAAATATATAGAATAGAACAGAAAAGTACATTGACAACTATGAACTGAGGAAATGTGACAGCAAATTATATATGTAATTAACATTTCCTTCTCGTTGCTTTGAAGCATCATACATCAAGTATCTTTTCAGATTTTTCTACACGTGTATTCAGATATAAAATGTCGTTTTTTCTTGATTCAGTACTCAAAATTCTGCACAAATGTATCTGACTCAGAAAATATGCAAGATATCAATACACGATTGCTCACACAACAGAATTCTACCAATAAGATAAAGAATGAAAAACGAAAAAGAAAAAAATGAAACGAAGCAAAAAAGAAAAAGAAGATATGGATGCTTCCAGTGTTAGAAGAAAATTCATTCCATATAAGACGGGTTTGTAATATTATCATTTACGTAAAAACATGGTTTAAAGTTAATTGATTCTTATATTGAAATTTAAACTATTATTTTCTATACAAAAAATAGTAGTGCAAGAAATCAACCAAACTGATGTATAGTGTATTTATATTTCAAATCAGAACCTCATGTTCTCCCTTATGACTTTAGAACTCATTGATGTTCAATGTACATAATGCTGAAGAGTTTCCTTGTAAAAAAGCAATTCATTTTTTAGGGGCAATTTCTTTTAGCCACCTGAGCACAAAAATTCATGCAACCGCCCCCCCCCCCCCCCCAAAAAAGAAACCAGAGAAAAGTCATGTGCTCAAAACACCTTAGACCTAAACATATACTCATTTAACCCCATAGCATTACAACTCATCCCTCTTTTTTGTTTCCTCTTTTGTCCTTTTTGTCTTCATCCTCATTTCTTTGTCAACTTTTCCTTTCGTCATCTTCTTCTTTCCTCCTTTCCTCCTTCTTTTTGTTTTGTATAATTCTAAAATATCATTTTCTTCAACTTCTCATCTTCCTTCCTCCTTTCCTCCTCGGATCCTCCAACTCCTCCACCTTAATCCTATCTACCTCTTCCTCCCTCCCCCACCCCCACCTTCGATGCACCTATCTCTTCCCCCACATCCACTTCTGTTCCGCCTCACTTAATACAGTTTTATAAATGTCACAAAGTTACAATAAGTGAGACACTTGGTTTAGTTTTATAACATTTAAGAAGCTTCATTAAAGGTCACATTTATTGTAGTTTATTACAACTTTGTGATTGTTGTATATTATCTATCACTTTTGTGCAAGTTTGTTTGTTACGTGTGATATTTATTAATTATATGTGACATTTATTTCTTATGTGTGATATTTGTTGATTATCTGTGACATTCAGCAAAGTGATGAGGTAAAGTGGCAATGGTGAATGAAAAAGGACAAGGAGAAGAAACAGTTGGGAAAATACAAGAATAGGTAAGGAGAACGAGGACTGAGCTCAAGAAGGAGAGGGGGGACGGAGGTAGACATAGACAAGGAGAGAGGTGAAATGGAGGTGGAGGTGAAGGAGGTAGAGTAGGAGATAGAAAGGTAGAAAGAAGACGGAGAAGGAGAAGAATAAAGAAAAAAGGAGGGAGGAAGACGAGAGGTTGCAGGAAAGAACAATTTAGAATGATGCAAAAAGTAGGAGAAGAGGAGAAGAGGAGAAAGAATAAGGTGATGAAAGGGGAAGTTGACAAAGAAATGAAGATGAAGACAAATAAGGGAAAACGAGGAAGCAAAAAAGAGGGATAATGTATAATGTGATGCTATGGGGGTAAATGAATATATCTTTAGGTCTAAAGTGTTTTGAGCACACGACTTTTCTTTACGGGGGGCAATGCATGAATTCTTGTGATTAGGTGGCTAAAAGAAATTTCCCCTTTTTTAATGAAATGTCGGTTGCAATTTTTATGTGTAGCTAATGATGTGATTTTATAGAAAATCCTAGCACTCTACTAACACTTTATCTGGAAAAAAAAATATTTTACAACTAACTTGGCACTTATCAAATAAAAAGTTATGACAAAACGGTCATTAAATTGCTTTCCACAATAAAAAATCGTAACATGTCATGAAATGAGCTCCACTACTATAATGATTGTGTTGAATCTTAGATTACCAAAGATGATAAATTTGAACAATTTCCTATTATCACATGGTGGGAGTTGAAAGAAAGAGTTTCTCCATGCCTTCCATCATAACTCGTGATGCACCAACCCTTTCGATGCCCATAGTGGCATTCAAGACAGCTTTTAGCAGGTATCAGTGTTCTAAAGGTCGGATATCGAACAGGAAAACTCTAAATATCCAGAATATATTAAGATAATTAGTTGCAGGTATCACTGTTCGGTATCTAGTCTTAGCATTATATGGGTGTCCATATTTGATGTATTAGAAAATAGGAATGTGAAGAGAAATGGAATCTTTTTCCATGTTTAAACTTTGACATTAGCAAACAAATCACTAATGTAACCAAGTTTATAATGCTAAGGCTAGATACATTGCAATGGTTGCCCATGTAACCCGATTTAGAAGGGGAGATAACTAATATATCACTATGCGAGATAAAAATCATAAACATGGGATAAACAGTTCATACGCATTTGTTTGTAAAAAGAATCAATGAGTTTATTTATGATTAGATTAACAAAGCATAAATTTTTACAGTGAAAGAATGCACATCAAATCTTAATCTGACCTTGATGGTCTCATAGTGATTCCATCCAACCTCTGACGAGAGCCGTCCAAGCAAGCAGTACTTATGCCCAGCCTGCAACCTCAAAACCCTACAAAGATAACAAAAAAACTAATCACTTTCAAATCCATTTCCCCAAAATCATACAAAAAACAAATCTTTACCAAAACGGAAACAAGTACGACTCACTTAAGCGCATCCGGGACCACCATCCTCTTCACCTTGTCGTAAGGCGGCGGCACCCCCTCGTAAGCCTTGAGCCTCGCCAGCGCCGCCGCTCCCCTCTTCGTCTTGTGCGGGATCATCCTACACAAAAAAATCCAAACCCTAGAACCTAAAAAAAACCTAGAAATCGAAATACATTGAGAGGATCCAAGAATCATTACCCGCGGACCGTTCGCCAGAGGATTTTGGCGGGAGCGCGGAAGTGGATGGGGCCGTGGGAGGGCTTGGTGTTCATCCTCTTCCTCAAGAACCGCAGGTACTTCATCTTCTGGCGTACGAGGCCGCCGGAGAGCGCGATCTCCTCGCACCGGACGACGACGACGCGCTGGCCGTTGAGGAGCTCCTTGGCCACGATCGACGCCAGGCGGCCGAGCATGTGGTGGCGGGCGTCGATCACCACGCGCCGAGTGCAGACTCCCGATCCTGAAACCATGGCGACTTCGTCTCTCTCTCTCCTCTCTCTCTCTCTTTCTCTCTCTCTAGGGTCCGGCGTTTGGCGGCTAGGGTTTTTGATGAGGAATGACGGGGGAGGGGGTGTGGTGTCTCGCGGAATAGGTTAGTGGATTGGAGTTAGACGGATTGCTTGTGTGCTTGGTTCCGGTTGGACCTGTTTTCATCTATGGGGTAAAAAGGGGAAATTTTCGGCCCAAGGATCTGATGCCTGAAATGAAGCACGGCCCAGTACTTTTTGAACAAAAGAAAGTAGGGTTAATTGTATATATGCCCCTTACATCATGGGTATTTGCAAAGTTAGCCTAAATATCTGTATTTGTGAGACTACCCTCCAAATCATCGATTTAAGAAAACGTATCTCAAATCAATAAATTACCAAATTTGTTGGATATTGTGAGTAAAATTTGGACTATTTTGCTGATAACTTGACACTGCAATCCTATCAATGTTGGTGGTTTATTAAATTAAGGGATCATTTTGCAAATTGAGGGAATTGATGATAGATTTGCGAATATCCTGATTTGAGGGGTATGTCCGCAAAACAAACCCATTCAGCAAATTTTAAAGACGACTGCTTAGTTGGATTCTTTTCACAGAGCCATCACCAAGACGAACTCAAAAGTACCCTTCCTACAAAAGACCTATTAGATTTCGACCGCAATCTGACCACTGAAACATAAACCCTGTCCACCCTCGATCTCAACCAATAGAAAGTCAGAGTCACAGTCGATTCCCACAAACTCGCGTCCCATGTTCTTCCATCAACATCACACTCCGAGCTCCAGTGGGTCCCAGCTACAGAGATGATTGATTTCCTCCCTCCTCCCCCTCCATCACCTCCCCCTCCATCATCGCTCAGAGTCAATCCCACGCATCACCCACTCACCACGCGCCACGTGTCCTCCCGCCGCCGATGTCTGAGCTGGCGGCCGCCGACTCGTTCCCGCCACCGCTGAAGAACAGGACGGCCCGAGCTTGGAGGGCGGTGCTAGGGTTTCTAGGGTTTCTGATCCAGATCCTGAGGTTGACCCCGTCGTCCTTGGCTCAGTTCCTCTCCTTCGTCGGAATCCGCCACCACCTCCTCTCCTCCTCCTCCGCCGCCTTCACTCCTCTCCCGGCCGACGCTCCGCCTCCTCCCGTCGCCGCCCCCGGCGCCGCTGATGCCCTCGACAAGCTCACGGTAACTTCTAGGGCGTAATTGATGTCGCTTTGGAATTGAATTCACTAGTTTTTAGCTTGTCTCTGAAACTGTAAAAAAAGTTCATATTTTTGGCGTACTAACTTAATTGGAAGCAGGAAAACTTTGATTTTTTAGGTGCTTTTTTGTTTGAATTTGTGTCCGAATTTTGTTACACAAAGATCAAAGCCTAGCAAATACCAACTTGAGGTATAGCCTTGACAAAGCTTAAACAAAATTATCAGTTGATGTAAATGCAGTCTTATTCAAACTAATTGGGTAAAAAATACTCATGCATGTGACCTGAGTCTTGGAAAAAGTCATCACCTTTGGATGATTATGACTGTATCATCATTAATTTTGGTTTTCTTTCCTTTAGTTTATTCCAATTAATCTGTGATATTGTCGTCACCCGTACTAATTTGTGCGTTTAACAAGTATTTCCTCAGGTTTAATCCAACTTATAACTTTATTGCAGGTAGTTCTGGACTTGGATGAGACTTTAGTATGTGCATACGAGTCTTCTAGTTTGCCTGCTATAGTTCGCAATCAGGCAATTGAAGCAGGACTCAAGTGCTTTGAGCTTGAATGCTTGTCTGTGGACAAGGTACATCTCTTTCCCGTTTGGATTTGTAGCATATTTTGAACCAATTGAAACCCCGATTCACATTTCTTTACGAAAGGATGTCGAAGGCAAACAAAAAGTGAATCATGTTACTGTGTTTGAACGTCCTGGATTGCACGAATTCTTACATCAAACTAGTGAATTTGCTGATCTTGTTCTCTTCACTGCTGGCCTCGAAGGTCTGATACTTCTGACTGCTTTTTTTGTGTTTTGTTGTCTCTCCTTAGTTTGTAAACATGTATCCAGTTTTTCATGTTCCCGGGTTCTGTTTCAGGTTATGCTAGGCCTCTTGTTGATAAAATAGATGTTGGGAATAGATTCAGTCATCGTCTCTATCGCCCGGAAACAGTTAGCACGTAAGCTATTATCATGTACATTTTAGTATTTGCAGTTTCTTTTGCACTGCAAGTTATATTTTCAGTTATATAACCAAAACATTTTGTTTAATATGCAACTTGATTTATTTTTGACAGTAAATGTGATTCTTACATATCATTTCTATATTATATCCCTGAAAATAGTGTACAAAAGTCAACATACTGAACAATTCATGTACTAACTACATCTATGCATTGCATTAGTAGTTTTGTGTCTATCAGACTATATCATTGTTGAAGGAATACAACATATGGAGTTCAGCTTAATTATCTCCACTACAAAAATAAGATTCTCTGTTCTTGTAATCTCAGTTTTAATTGTATGTGATAACAATATTGAGTTTGTGCGTACTTGATAGTTCTCTTCCAAACTTTTTGGGAACCTTGAGCATGTGTTATTTATGTTTTTATAAGGCTGTTTTAACATATATTTTTTTTTTGGTAAGGGTCACACGTGTTGTGATGATTATGATATGTAGGATACATCTCCTGTTAAAAGATTGACATTCTTGACTCGATTATATGTCTCTCAGTTGTTTTTTTACCAGAAACTTTATTTATAAATGAAGATTCTTGTTTATCTTTCAATATAAACTAAAATATACATATATTCAGATATTTAGACAAAAATATACATAGTCGTACATTGTGTCTTTGGTTAATTTTCGTGTCTTTGATAAAATATCGAACCTTAAAAAGTACATAGAAAACAAAGATATGGAGAAAATGTCATTCGCGATATGGTGTCCGTCTCATCACAACTAAGTGTTCATGCCTCTTCCTAGCCGGCTGCAATTTCCCTACAGCTATATTTTATCTATTTGTCCTATTTGTTTAATGTCTTCCCATGTGTAATGAATTGGATTGGATATTTTCTACATAGTTGCATAATCTTAACCTTCATTACTTTTTAAAGGTATACACACTCCCTAATTGTCCTTCTAAGTTATATGCTCTCTTTTGATTGTGTATCTCAAGAATTTGGCTCCAACTTATAACGGTTATGTCAAGTTCATAGCTTTTCATGTCTTGGTCCACCTATTCACCGTCCTTCTTGAGTCATCCCCTTTATTTGACAAGATTTTAGTGGATGAGTCTTGGATGATGGTGACGATGATGTAATTCATTTTTCTGTTTTTAGTACTCATGTGATCTTATAGCCAATATTTTGGGGTAAAGTATTATGTGAATCTTTGAATACTCTATCAGCAGTGTAGTTCAGTGTTTTAAGTATTTTATCATTGGCAAATTTGGCAGTAGCAGTATCAATTTGCAGAAGTTTGTCAATTGATAGGCCAGGCTGTAGAGATATCATGAAAGTTCTTTCTAAAGATTTTATGTGTTATGTTAAATTCATTCAGCTAATTAGATTTCTTTTCTGCATTCATTTCAACGGTGAGGAGGCACATATATTTACTGCAAAGCTGAGGATCACTTTTTATGAGCTGGACAGTTGATACCCAGACCAAGCCATTGGATAGATACCAGCAGACTCTGCAGAGTTCTCATTACATGAACTAATTTTTATGAAATAGAGCAATTAACAACAAGGTGACATCATGAAAAGATATTGGGTTTGAGCCAAACTGCTAATCTGCACTCAACCATGCTAGAATCTATACCAGGATTATTGTCTACAATTAACTAAAAATTTATTATTTAGTTGTTGTCTTAATTACATAATCAGCTTTAAAAGATGAGGCTTCTTAAATGGTACACAGGTAATCTTATCATCAAAAGACATTGGTGGGTAGCTTTTATATCCAAAGCTGTTCCATATACTAAAGCATAAAGTTTACAAGCCTACAGATGAAGAAAAGAGAGAAAACTTAAAAAGGCTTCTTGAGGAAGAGGAACATAATTATGTGAAAGAAGAAACCAGTTCTTTTGTGATTGACAAGAGATGCACTTAAACCTATACTTTATTCATTACATTCTATTTAGTACGAGAGGTTGTACTTTCGTCGGACAAGCCAACACCTGTATCGGATATTGATACTTCTTTGAACACTCCTCGAATACGTGTTGGGTACTTCTCAAAGATATTTGTAACTTTAAGACATTTCAATTTGTCCACTTTCTGAATACTTCTTAAACATATGTCCTTAACTTTTTTAATTCACATTACATCTTTGAGATATTTATTTAGTTTAGACAATAGTTTACTGAGAAAACCCCCCACCAAAATAGCTATATAAATAGAAATAATTGGAGGACGTGCCTATCAATGTTGTAGTAAATTGAAAAGCCAAGGTTTAGTCCACTTGCACAATCATAAATATATGTGATATATCAATATTTAGCATGTATGTGATCATTGTATGTTTTACATTATTAGAAATAGTTTTCGACACTTCTCGGTTCATCGACATGTTTGTATATGCGTCTACGTGAAATCTCTCTTTAATATTATATGATTCTAGCATGATATCATTGCGCCGCCTCCTCTTGCTTTTTGAGGGATTGCCCTGTCTCATATCATGTTCATGTACTTCATGAATCATGTGTTAGTATCTAGGCTTCATAGGCTGAACCTGTTTGAGTCCAAAGTCTGTTCTATGTATCAAAACCATAAGATCTGCAAACCTTCTACATATGCGTAAAACAGCAGAATGTTTCTTCTGTTAATGTCAAGAAGCATGCGGAAGCGTGCACTAGCATTTTATCTGTCGTACTTTTTATAGTAGAGTCCAATTACATACCTTACTATAACGCTATCTACGAACTGCTTGTATATTGATTGCACTAATATTGTGCGCCTTAAACATCATCTGATAAGAGTTGCATTTCATGAATCAGGGAATACAGGGAACATGTCAAGGATCTATCGTGCATATCAAAAGATCTATGTCGAATTGTTATCGTCGACAACAATCCCTTTAGTTTCTTGCTGCAACCTCTTAATGGAATACCGTGCGTCCCATTCTCTGCAGGTCAGCCTTATGATGGGCAGGTAAACCCGATATTGATTTTCCAATATCAATGAAATCAGCGAGTATAAAAAAATTGCACAATCTTAGTGTTTCTCAAATCTTGCAGCTTATCGGGGTTCTTCTTCCACTTCTTAAGCATCTGTCCCTTCAGAAGGATGTGAGGCCTGTGTTATACGAAAGGTTTCACATGCCCGAGTGGTTTCAAAAGCACGGTATACCTTCTTCAGTTAGGGCTTTGTGATTAATTCACCTTCTTCAGTTGGGGTTTTGAAATTAATTCTGAGATGGCAATCGGAAAATTGGTTGTCACTACTGAAGAGAAAGAAATCTGCTACTCTGTCGAGTATTTCATGTCTCAAGATTGCTTGTACATTTGACACATTCTTTAGGGTACTCTCTCAAAGTACCGCTATATTTATGTAGAAAAAGAATTAACTTGTTATGCTGTAAAAATGTTTATATATAATTGCAAGATTTTTGTGAATGTTGCTGGGTAGTTGAACACGTATGAAATAACCATGTTCGTGTTGTTGCGTTAGGTTTTCCATATGCAGTTCTTAGATCTAGAAATATTTTTATTTTGCTTTGATGTTTGATTCAAGAGGTGCGGTTGAAATGCTAATGTTCCTAATTTGCATATATTACTAATAGAAAATGGTTGAAGACGTGAAGAAACAGAACTTCATTATATAATAATTCTATCTGAAGTATGAATCCAATCAGAGATGTAGTATGTGATCCTTAAAGTTGTAGTAAAAAAATTGGAATACAAAGTCTTTATTCAGATTTCTCTTGTAAGTTCAGCATCATCACAAGCTATTTATATATTTTACAGTGAATTAGTATAAATCTGATGCATTTCTTGTGATACAAAACCTTTTTTTTCTTTCTTTTCCCTATTATGATAACAATCCTAGCCTTTTCCCGCCAGCATTCTTTTCGACATAAATTGCATCTTATGATTTTGCTATTTCTTTAATTAAAAAAAGGTCATATAAACTAGTCTACAAGTTGTCATTAGTATCATTATTATCTTCATTTTGTTACCATCAACAGAAGTGCTCTATTCTTTAGCTCCCCAGAAGAAGGGCGTTCTTCAAAATATTCAGGCCAATGGCAGTAAAACAAATCTCCAAATGTTCATGTTACCATCAACAAAAATGATTTGTGGCATTACAAAGGAGAAGCATGCATTCATGCCTTAACTGAACACTCCAAAAAAAAAAAAAAATGGGGATATTATTGGAGATCCATAAAAATTAGAATAAAGAAACCTCAAACAGATTCATTAAACACGTTTATTATTGTTCATAATCATCGGGCATCTAAAACTTTCTTCTACAACCACAACAAAAATAAAAGCAAGATGCACAAAAAAAGGTTAATTGCATATAGACTCCTATAGCTCTATTGGTGCGGATAAACCTCTGTACTATTGTCCGAGTCAAGATACTCCCTGAGTGAATTTTTTTGACTCTCAGGGGTGTTTAAAAACGCAGCCTAGGAACCAGGTCCATGTCATGAGATGTTGCTTTTAGGAAGCCGGCAGGACAAGAGATTGACATCGACCATCAAGTCCGGCAGATCTCCCGGTAACTTTCCAGGGGGTAGATCCCACATGAATCCGTCGCAGCTCTGCTCTTCTCCTACCGGTTTCAGACCACCGGATATGCAACAGCCATTCTGGAACTGGCAGAAGAATGACAGAGCTGCGACGGGTTCACGTGGGGCCCACCCTCCCCCGAGCAAAGTACCGGAAAATCTCCTGGTCCCGCTCGGGCATGCCCACCCCTTGCTCTGCCGGACTCCTAAAGCAACGGTACATAGAATCCCCCAGTACTGTTTCTCACTCTTACGATCTCAGATTTCAAGTTCGAGCAACCAAGTTATATATGTAGTTTATTTTTTGCTTGGTGTTGATATGATATATATACACAATCATCATACATGCAATCTTGCACGTTACTCTTCCTACTGTAGCTTTTCACTTTGAATATATTCCCTACTTGTCTTAATTATGGGTCTTCGGTCTTTATCCTTTTCTTCTTTTTCTCCTCTTGTTTACGAGAATATAGGCTTTTTTTTTTTTTTTAACTAGTAGTTCTTTAGTGTAGATTCCATTTTCATCTTTAATGTCGACAACAAATTAGGATCCTAGTTAAAACTTGATACAGGTTAACAAGTTGCCGTTTTGATCGAATTCAATCATTTGCTAAGTACATGACCATCACCTTAATTTGAACTTGGTAAAATGTGAAGAGGAATTGGGTTTATATGAAAATTCATTTACAACATATATGTCACACCAACACACCATAATATTACTAAAGGAAGAGAAATGGATGTCTGTGCATCAATAGATGGATAAAAAAAACTGATCAAACAAGGGATCCATATACAAACTACATAAAAGTTAACAGAATGTTAACAAGTCACGTGGGCGGTCAATATATGAAATAACAATTGCTGTCAATATCTGAAGGAGCGAATATTTATGATGTAGGACGCATAACAAGCAGCTTCATGAAAAAGTAGGACCTTCACGAGTCAAATGCGGATACGAATGAATTATTAACTAGCCGTAGAGAAATAACAAATCTCCCAATCCGGAAGGGTGATTATAACATATTATATATGAAAATCGCCTATCTCGACGAGACGGAGTCAAGCAGTTTGGCAAAATCCTACAATCCCATCAATAACACCCGTTTATGACAGGATTTAGAAGTCTTTAGTTTATTTTTAGTAATAAAGTTAGAGTCAATTTAAATTAGGAAACAAAATTAATTTTGATTTAATTAGGACTGATTTGTTTCTTATATTATAGAAAATCTTTTTTAGGGCAAGATTTGATACTTTCTATATCTTTGTAATTCTAGTCTTATTAGGAGTCTAGTTTGTTTTTCTATTTAAGAAAAGTCTTGTAAGCCTTAGGGGCATATAACTTTTATCAATAAAATTTCTCTTATTAAATTTCTTTGTGGATTCAAAGTTCTTCGTGGATTCGGAGATCGTTCTTTGTGGATTCAGAGAACACCCCTTAGTGGATTCCGAGGTTTTACTTCTGCGTTGCGTCAAAATTCTAGAGATGGAGAAGGTGGAGGAGGACGGGGAAGGGAGAGGAGATGGAAGGAAGGAGGTGGAGGAGGAGGGGAAGGCGGAGAGAGGAGGCAAGGGAGGACGTGGGGGTAACTTAGACATTTCAAAACAAAAAAATTGGGTTGAAAAGGGAAATAGGTGTGACATGGAGAACATGTTAGCAAATATAGGTGTTTTTGATAAAAAAATGAAAGTGGTAAGTGCAATTTGGACAACAGTTAAAATAACTTTCATGAAAAAACCCTATTTTTCAATAGTATCTGATATAGTGATAGGGTTGCAATCTACTTTAAAGTTTCATACTAGGTTCAGAAGTTTAAAATTCACCAATTACTGGGCTTAACTTTGAATAATTGAAACTTTACATGCGGTTATAGTACAGAAAAGCAATAATTTCACTAAGAGGTGTTGTAACCAAAAGAAAGCAAATATGTTAAGTTCAAGTGTAAACCAAACAAACCGTATGCAATAGAATAATCTACACAATTCACAATTCATGAATAGAAAGAGTATTTAATTTGGGGATTTAAAATATTTTGTTTATGGTGCAAACCAAACTCCACTTGATCAGGGTGATTCTGATAGGATCCGTATTCAGGTGATTCTGATAGGATCTGTGATTAGGATCTGTGATTCTGATAGGATCCGTATTCAAATTACAATCCACATGATCAATGTATCTAAATCAGAAGTGAGAAAACATGAGATTGGGAGAACAAATTAATCATACCATTGAAATCACAAATTGCAAAGATATTAAGCAACACACGCTTAAACCAAACCGCACCACTCCATCACTCAACACAAAGGATCACTAGACAAGAAACTAAACATAACCATATCCTTAGCAATCCCCTTTAGCACCCAATACTTCCTCAAAACCCCTTCCTTCACAAACCCTGCCTTCTCCAAAACCCTCTGCGACGCCGCATTCTCGACGTCCACCAGTGCCTCCACCCTCTCCAACCCCTCCACCTCCTCAAACACCGCCTTCAAAGCCATATTCACCGCCTTTGTAACGATCCCTCTCCCCCAAAACTCAGACGCAAGCACGTACCCCATCTCACCCATGCGATGCCCGTGGTGCGGTGTTGGCGTAACTGATATCGCTCCGATGGGTTTTCCGTCGAGGCATATGGCCCTGAACCAGGGGTGGGGGATGACTGTGTCGGTCATGTAGTTCAGCAGGTCTTGCTTGTTTGTGTAGGTTTCCCAGCTGCAGAATCGGCTGACTTTATCGTCGGAGGCCCAGACCATGAAGTCGTCGATATCGGAGATATCGAATCGGCGGAGAGATATTGTTTCTTTGGTGGTGCTGTTGAGATCTTGTTGTGTTGAGCTCTCCATTTTGTGTTTGGCTGAGGGAACTGAGAGAATTGGAGGGAGTGTCTGGATTTACATTTGTGGGTTTTTTTATTTGGTGGTTTGGTTGCACTGAATGTGGTTGATTGGGTGTCAAGAAAGCTTCAGATCAAATTTGACTAGTGTGTTGACTTAAAGCCACCTAGATTGACTTTGACCGTTCCTAAGCTCTTATTTACAAAATTAGGAGAAAGAAAATCTTACGGCAAGAAGAAAGTGTTTTTATTAATGCCCATCAATTTGGATTTGGAGTTTGAGTTTTAATCATTCATCTATTTTCTTTTTACAATTCGATTATAAGGCTCCAAACTAGATAATACAAATAACTCCCACATGCTCAGGATACAAACATATCTTCTTAACCAATATGGGGAAATGTCTAAACTGTTTTCTATCCAACTCGTAAGTAGTTGATAATGACAACACTTCCTATCAGAACATCCCAATATAAAGGCCATCTCAACCATCCATAGGTCCTTAAAATTACTAATACCTCGCTACCCACCACATCAGTTGGTTCAAAATGCCATGCACCGTGCGACACTTTCCGATAAGATTCGTACTCAGTTGATAATGCCCCCCTCACTTTATAGAATGTTGTTAGTGTTTGCGGGAAAAAATTAAAGAGAATGTAAGTAGACAAGAATATGATGTATTGAATCTTTTAATGAAGAATGAAATACAATCACTCTCTTTCCTCGCGAACTCTCTCTTATCGGTTATCCCGATTTACAAAAGAAGGAAGGATTAGCGAAAATCCTCCCTTTTGTTTAATCTGGGGTCTTCACGGCAGCGATAGGAGCTTGATTCTTGTATCCCGTGGACGATCCGATCGTCTTGAATCCT
This sequence comes from Asparagus racemosus, assembly GCA_037177215.1. Taxonomy (NCBI): domain Eukaryota; kingdom Viridiplantae; phylum Streptophyta; class Magnoliopsida; order Asparagales; family Asparagaceae; genus Asparagus; species Asparagus racemosus. The sequence goes on along the minus strand of JBAKGM010000081.1, from coordinate 2,432,579 downwards.
TGGAACGCTGATGAACTCGCCAAATGAGTTTGATCCAAGGGTCGAAGCCAAGAGTCTGGGTCTTCTTAGCTCGAGATCTCTCTTCTTCGTTCCAAGCTCTCTCTTCTCCTCTATCTGCGTTCCTAGATATTTATAGGGGATTATGGGATGTAACTGATCCCCCAAATCTTTCCTGAGATCGTGCAAAG
>JBAKGM010000081.1:2421296-2432291 GCA_037177215.1 Asparagus racemosus | reverse complement strand
ATCTAAGTCAGTTAGAGAGAGAGATTGCATTTGAGAGATTGTATTCGTTCCTTCTTTAAATTAAACCAGAAGGAATAACATCGATTTTACATCTTCTTGAACTTTTTCCGACAAACAGTCCCCTGAGTCGACTGCCCTTGTGGACGACGCGAATGACGGTACTTGCCGTCCTCATTGACCCTTCAGTCGACCTACCCTTGCAAGTCGACTCGGGAGACAAAACCAGTCGACCCCCGAGTTGACTACCCTTGTGGACGACACGAATGGCGGTGTTGGCCGGCCTCTTCCATGGCACAACATTCTCCTCTCTGTCGGCTCAAGCCCTCACCCCCAGGCGATAGTTATATGGAGTTTAGACCCGACAGCACGTCGCCGTCGCATTAATTGAATCTCCATTGCATTGATCCCCCCATCTTACACGATAATTAAGGTACATCAGAGCTCTCTGGCTACGTGCATAACTAATCCCCTCCCCATTAATGCCGAGTAAATCGTACTAACTCCTGCGCCAATCTCCACTCGACACCTGTCAAGGCTGTCCAGCTCAGCCTTCACTACCAGTTCTGGTCTCATCATTGAGTCAACATATGTAAGCATAAGGCTGACTCACACTTCACTGTAGCACCAGACAGAATGACCAAAGTACCATCCGACCCCCATACAAATAGTAAGCTGTTCAACGAACAAGGTAAGCAAGCCGTAGCCCTGAGATCCGCTCCACACATTGCAGTTTCATTTCATTCTCTTCTCATACTAACTTGATCGTTAGAGGGATCACTGGAGATCCCAACTTTGCCCTTTTCCACAGGTACTCCCCCGGAGTAGGAGAGCCTTCCGACGTAAGCAACAACTAGGCATTTAGGAGAGGAAGTGGACCCCACTCTCCTAAACTCTAATCCCACGGAGGTTAGTGACTATGTGATTCGAGCATCAACAATTATAGAAAATAGGTTTCCTCTAATAGATTTCCTTGTTTTTTTTACCAACCAAATAGCCCCTAAAACATAACCAATCATTTACCTTTCCATGTTGACAATCTTCTTTCAAACTTTTTCCGCTAAAACATAACCAATCTTCTTTTAAAAACTTCCCTCGTCTCAAGGCCATACCCAAATTTTTTTTATTTTTGTTTTAAAACAAGTAAAACTGATTACTTCCTAACTTTCAAATATGAATTCACAAGTTATGAAGCAAAGATATATCACTCATGGGACTAAAGTAAATTAATAATTAATAAAGTAATAATAAAAATAAAGTAATATAGACATGAAATTAGAATCATTTGAGACATGGAATCTCAATGGAGCGATCAGCAACGGCGGTGATGACGGAGGAGTTGTCCTTCCACGGCCGGGGATGGAGATGCTGCCACCGCCGGTCGTCGGAATTTCCTCATTTGGAAGTGAGCGTATGATTCTCATTGCAAAGAGTTTCTCACTTTTAATTTTTTTATTGGCTTATTCTCACTTTGGCACCTCCAAAGTTTATCTTCACTCGGATACCCTACATTATTTTCTTAACAATTTGACACACTAAACTTTCAACCCCATTACACTTTGATACTCAAAAGTATTTCTTTAACACTTCGATACATGGTTTCAAACATATTTCACCTTGATATCTTGTTCAATTTTCATTAGATTTTAGCTCCAGTTCCTTCGAAAATGGTAAGATCTTTGGCGCAAGAAGGAGGAGTGATCCATATCATCTTGACTTGTTCTGCTTCCCCTCTTTTTTTAACAATACCGAGTCGGGTTCTTCTCCTACCAGTATCGAATAGAACATGCTGAAAAAAAAAAATCTTCTTCATGGAAAACCTGCTCGATTTAGATCGGGAAAATCGTACGGATTTTATGAAACCATTATGGCTTGAATCAATCAATCCAATTTCCGATAGGAGCAGTTGACAATTGAATAAATATACATGCAGCGTCCTAAGCATGTGATATATCTGTTATCCAGTTATTTAGCATGTGGTATAAGTTTAACAGAAAAATCTAACAGCATCTCTACAGGAGTATCAAAGTGAGATGAGAGTGAAACTTTTGGACATCAATGTGTTGTTAAACAGGATTTAAACAAAAAATTTGGGGTATCGAAATGAAATAAGACTGAAAATTTTACGGTATCGTACGTGTCAAAACTATACTTATTAATCAACTATTTCCACTTCTTTGATCTCCTCAGTAAATCACAATTACGAGCCTGCCAGCTCCTCACTCCACCTCTCTAGTCTCTACAGCACCAAACAGGGCCACGTGTCCCTACTAATCTGCTCCGCCGGATCACCAGACCGCAGCTCCAGAAGTCCACAGCCGGCCAGAGTCCACACAACGACCCTATACAACAGCAAGATCCCCCATTTACTTCTCTTTCTTCACTCATCAATCAAAGATCGGCGATGGCGAAGGGAAGCTCGCAGTCTCAAGCGTCCGCATCCGCCGGCGCCGGTGGCCGACCGATCACGGTGGGGCCCAGGGGATCCCCGGCGGCCGCGGCGGGGATGAGGCGGCGGAGGACCACAGGCGGAGGCGGAGGTGGAGGCGGCGGATCTTTCTCCGGCGGCGGAGGGAGCAACATGCTGAGGTTCTACACCGACGACGCCCCCGGCCTCAAGATGTCGCCGACGGTGGTTCTCGTGATGAGCCTCTGCTTTATAGGGTTCGTCACCGCCCTCCACGTGTTCGGAAAACTGTACCGCTATCGATCAGCGGCGGCCGGAGGAGCTTGAGTTGCTCTGTAAGTTTTTTTCCCCCCTTGATCTGATCTGAGGAGTTGAGTTTGTCTTGGCTGTTTAGGGTTTTGAGCAGGTATTTTTAATGTATTTGCACTGTTTGCGTTAGTGTTTTGTTTAATGTGATAGCTGATGATTTGAATTTATTGCCTTTTTTGGGTGAAATTAATGAGGTTTTGATCTGGATCTATTAATTCTTCTGTTTCCATTTTAATTATCATGGCATGGTGATATAATTGCGTATAGATTGAGAATTGGAAATAGAGAAATCTGAGAACTTGATCCTAAATTTATTTGTTTAAGTTCTAAAGCAGTTGCCCCTTTAACGGCATGATTGTATTCAGTGTGTTTTGAACTTGAAATTCCGCTTTCAAAGGGATTACTCAGAACGATGGCATATTATCTGAATTAATTAACAATTTTGGGTATATATAAGTAGAGAAATTGCTTTTGGACATAAAACAATGAGAGTACGAGAAAAGTTATATCATTTAGTTTTTCAAGCCTTTATGCTTCACAATTGCTGGCACAGTTAGGTGGGAGACGAAGGAACTTATGCTCCCTTATTGTTAACGTCTGAACAAAATTTACGTGCTTTTGGAGTATACCTTGTTATACTTTGCAACTGCTGGTTGGTTGTACCCTTTCATTCCTTCTTGCTTATTCTGTTTATGATTTCTAGGATATTAGGTGTCATTTGATTAATGCTTTCAAGAACTTGTATTTTTGAGAATGTATGGATGTAGAAGATATGGATAAAATTAGGCAGAACTTTTAACGCCGCGAGCGAGAGAGAAAAAGCGAACATCATTAAAGAATTCATGATTGGATGTGGTTAAGGATATCCTGAAAAGAAGTTGATGAAAACGCATAAGCAAGATGTAAGTTGGGAGAAAGAAAATAAAGGTATGTCGGTAAGGAAATGTGACTCCTATTTGAACTCCAGTTTGACTTTGTTTTATAGTAAAACTAGGAATCAAGTCAATGGAAAAAGGGGCTCGTGGTAAGCTTCCTTGATTCCGTGTCCGAACCCCAAATGCTCAGGCCTTGAAAATTGTCAGGCTTGACCCTATGTGTTATACAGCATAATCCAAGCTTGTTACAACTCTTTAAAAGTAAGTGGATTATTATTTCTTACTTTCTGGTTCCCTTTCTTTTTTTTTTTTCCTATTGGAAAGAGAAGGAAATCTTCACCCATTTGCTTCTAAAATTATTCAGTGTTTATATTAACATGATATTAGCTACTGTTCTCTTTACTTGTTTGCTTCAGCAATTAGGTCCCTTAATGTAAGACATAGTTCTATACAGTAACTCTGTACAAGGGAGAAAAAAATTGTAGTCCCATTGTGGCTGACTACTTCCTAGCAAAGATTTATCTTGGCATGTTGCCTGTTATTTTAAGTCGTAATGGTATCTAGAGGGATCTTATTTAGGGTTACATTTATGCTGTTAGTGCTAGCTAATTTGTGCTTATCCAACCTTTAGGTAATGGCCAATTAATGGTGTATGATCTGCTGACATGAGTGATTTAGATATTCTGATGACTTCAGTTTTTGGTGCCCTAGGATGTGATCACTTGAAATCCATGTAACATTCTATGTGTTTCAAACTCATATTTTTTGAAACGTGCCCTACATCGGCAAAGAATGACATGAAGTCGATAACAATAGCTTGTTGAGAACACTAAGGTGGAAGTTTGGTTGGACTAGGAAGGAGGGAGAAAAGTGTGCATGCAGAGTTTTAGGCTTTGTTGGGCACACGATTAAGGAGACCTCAGTTTCATTTAAGTTAAAATGAAACCTCAATTTGCATATTCACAAACTCCAGTTAGCAAAAACTCTGTTTCTCTTAACTTTAGTGATTGTAATACGCTTATGAGAGAAGAGAGCATTTTCAATTTGGGTAAGTGATGTCAGACTAGATTTCCCAACCCCAGTTTTTCCTTACTTGGAGCCTCACCAACTGAGGTTCTAGAGAACATTTTGACGCACAAACAAGGTTCCTTGGATTTCTGGAGTTTGTGTTTGCAACCTCACGAGAACCTAGTTTGTTGACTTAATATTGTATCCACACGCAGGCCCTAAAGGGTTTGTTAGGTACCTGTTAGTGACTGAAATTGCTTGTAAGCTAATGGATGTAGATACAAAATGTTAGGTACCTGTTAGTGTCTGAAGTTGCTGTAAGCCAATGAATGTAGATTCAAAATGCTTTGTAGCTTCGTTTATACGAATTACATTCTGTAGGATAATTGTAATATATTATAGACTGCTATTTACCCCCCCCGGGGGGGGGGGGGGGGGGGGAGGATGAGATAGTCTGATTATGTGCAGAGAACTCTGAAATACAAACCACACATCATCATCACCATGTCGTCTTATGTTTCCTGGTACTTACTACTAATATGCTCTGATACCATCTCAATCTAAATGCATCTGACATTGAAAATCATAATTTTTCTAAGTGTACATTAAACAACCCCAATTTGGCGATATGGAATCAGTTTGGTGTGAGATTTTACTCACTCAAGCAGGAAATATGAACAAATAGTTGAATGTCTCTCAACTGTTAACCGTGTCTTAGAATGGTACTTGTGCTCAACTCCATCTCATCCTGATATGCCACCAATCTTCCAAACAAAATAAAGTTAGTAAAATAAAATGGAAATTGAAAAGTCAAACATTTGGATTCATGTATAAAACAGGAATTCAATTGTATTGAAATATACTTCAGAGAAAATGGTAAACTAAAAGCCTCCTTTGATCAATGTAACTATAGCGCGTTGAATAGAAATTGACAAGTCAACTAGCTCTAGCTGACTTACATACTCCAAATAATGAGAAAAGAACAAAAAAGTTAAAGGTTAAATATCACGTTAATTTCAAATGGATTATAAGAAAAAATAGCACTCAACACAAAAATACATAGGTAAACTTTGCAGTTGGTTTCCTTTTTTTTTTTCCTTTTCTTTTTTGATGGATGTGGTTGGGTTATTCTTCAGCACGAAAGGCGTTGTGCTTTCAGATGTTAGCAAATATAGGTGTTTAGACTGCCAAAACTTTTACGGGCTTAGACTAGAATTAAGACTAGTAAGGGACAACTGCATGATGTTTATTTTTAATACTGCTGTTGAAATTTCTAAATGAGTCAACTCTTTGCTTTCTTTAGAGTTTTCAATGGTTTTAGTAACTTAAGAGTTAGACATAATATAAGCAGAAACTTTGAAATTGCCTTAGATTTGTGTTCGATCTTTTCCTATAGAGAGAGCCTTAGGCACAGTCTTTTCACTCACACACACACACCCCAGGCACACACCAGGAAAAAAAAGGTTCATGTTTCCTTGTGTTATATGTGCAAGCATTAGGAAACAAACCTCACCCTTGTGACTTGAGAGAAAATAGGGATACAATCAATTTGTAAAAATAAGGACATAAGCTGCACAAATTGATGTGAGATAAACTTTTTTTTGGGGGGTACTATCAAATGGATCTGTAACTGTTTATTCTAGTATAATGTGTGCTGATATTGGAGTTAAATAAAAGCCACAAAGTCATTTCCTTTGGATCAGTCAAGATATATGTCCTCATACTTACCTTTCGAAGGGCAACAATTCTTGTACAAGTAATAGTATGATTGTTTATTTTCTAATCTATATGCATGATCCCTTATTCTAAGTTAGTTTGTTGTATTAACTGGTTTGTGATGGATTTTTTGCTGCTAAGAAGAGTTTAATGCCTGACCTTTTTTTTAAAAAAAATCATTTTCAATACATGAACGTTGATGCATAAGCTATAAAATATGATTAATAATCAGTTGTTTCAGTTTGCATGTAGCAATCATAAAAACATTGTTGATTTCCTGCTGTCAATATGTTTTCTACCTTGGAGCATTCCTGTACTTTGTCTGTGGTATTACTCTGTGCTGTTTGCCAGTAGCAAATTATAAGACTTTGGCTGATGTCCGCCAGCTAGAATGTTGCTAGCATCAAATAAGGTTGCATAGAATGTCATGAGAGAGAAATTGCTTTCATTCTATGTAGTGTTTGTTTTGACATAAATAAGTAGGGTTTTTTTTGTGGCTTTTACTACTCTGATGATGTAAAAGCCTAGTGTGTTGTTTTACAGCAGGTTGAAGAGCATGCAAGTGAAACGTGAAAGTGAGAAAGTCACTTTCGTTTAACAATTTAAATGTTTGTTTATATGCAATGGTTATGAAAGTGAGATGCAAAAAAGTTGTCACATAAGATTTAATGTAATTTTGACTTCCACTAAAAAAGTGGTGAAGTCACATGAAAGTGACAAAAACGGTAACTATTTTTAATTAAATAATTTTAATTATATTTTCTAATTAATTTTATTTTACTACGTCATCTTCACATTGCACTTTTAACAATAATTTAATTTTTCAAACAAACACTTTATTTCACTTGCATGCTAAAATGGATGTAAAAGTCATTTGTAAAAAAAAGTAATTTACATATTTTAAATTCACTTTCAAATTGACAAACACCCCCTAAAGCTTTTCTTAAAATTGATGGACACAAAAATTACGGACCAAGTGAAGTATGTTAACTCGCGTTAACTTGCCAAGCATAAAATTTTAAATGATCCGTCTGCGTGGCTAAGATGGAGCTCATCATTCATAAGGATTAATCCGTCTAGCTCTTCTTTTATTGAAATGGGTTAACTGATTTAATCTTTTTTTTTTCTTAATTCCTGGTCCTTAAACCATTGCCCAGAGGGGCATTAGAAGCTTTCCTCATGGGAAATCTGATTACAGTAGGTGTATTATCTAAAGGCTAAATGGCACTTAAACACTCTATTGTTTCACCATTTTTACACTTATATACGTTAAGTTGTAAAAAAAAAGTACTTTAATATCTTAAATTGTAAAAAATTAGCACGGTAGTACCTTCTATTAGTTCTCATGAGAACATAATGTATTAAAGTGTTACTTTCTTACAACTTAAGGTGTTGTTTGACAATGGGTTAAGTGAGGGGTTAAGAAGACTTAATTCCTTCTTAACTCGTCAAACACAAAAAATTTATATAATAGTTAAAGTGAGTTAACCCTTCATAAGTTGCCAAACACACAAAATGCATAAGGGTTAAGCTAACCCCTCTTGATGGATTAAAATGAGTTAACCCCTCAAAATGAGGATTTTACTAATACTCCTATTTAGAAGGACTAAGAGTTAAACCCTCTATTTATAAAGGAAATAGTCAAATTCCTCATTATTCTCAAACACTAAAACTAATCGTAAGGGCTAAAATAAAACTTGTTTAACAAGTTAATAATTTAGTTATTCGGGTTATCGAATGAGCTAACTATGTTAATCATTCTCCTTAATCTCTCTTCCTTAGTCCTTTGCTGAATAGGGCCTAAGGTATTAAAGTAACACTTTCTTCTTAGTACTAAAGTACTATTTTTTTTTTTTTTTGCAACTTAGAATACTAAAGTGTAAATGTGGTGAACTAATAGGGTATTTAAGTGTCAGTTTTCCATAACTTAGAGTATTAAAATGCTTTTTTTTTTACATTTAAAAATATTAAAGTTCTACTTTTTACAAATTTGGGTACTTAAGTATAAAGGTGGTGGAACAATAGGGTATTTAAGTGCCATTTATCCTTATCTACATATCATCCTTATATCTTTTCATGTCACCAACTTGTATTATGTTACTTGTGGCTGTGATATGGTCTCTAATTAAAGGGCTCCACTTTTGGGTGACTGATCGGCACCAGTCTCTGAAATAAAATTTCCTGAAATAATACCAGTGATCCAGGCTCCACCAAGTAAGCAAAAGGTAAAAAGAACCATATCTCTTCGGATATCTCTATGGTGAATGGATGCAGATGGAGACGATTTCAAGCATGTATTTTGATATTTCCTGCTTTCTCAAATGATTTTGATGGCTCGAGAAAGGATAATAGATTTTTATTAACAGGTGATAAGATAGTTTAATAGTAGAAAGGTGCTTGTGTTGGTTTAAATTTAAGCAATATTATTTTGTGGAATTGTGTGTATGATTCGTTCATCTACTGAGAACAACTTGGCTGTTCATTGATCGAGAAAGTGGAACCTATTTAGGGTTAGGTATTGCTAGATTTAAATCTTGTGATGGATTCCCTCTTTTAGAATATCTATTCATGCATTTTGAACATCGAATATTTTTTGTGTGGGCAACATAAAGGCAATTAAATTTGTTTTTTTTTCTTCTCGTTGATTGAGCTTTGATCCGGGTTCTCAGAAATTTTAGGCACACTTGGGAAAAGATTTAAGTTTTAAGATTGAGAGAGCAAGAAAAATGATTGGTGTAACTAATCAATTTTGAATAAATAGGGACTAAATCTGTCAAGCCATTTCTTAAAACAACATGATGGATAAAATGCTATTTTATAGTAGGATTGAATAAAGATATCTAGATTGCCTAGCCTTAGCAAAAAATTGAAAAAAAATAAATAAAAAGGCTTTGATAATAGTTTTCCTCAATATTCACGCTATGCTTTTTTCAATATTGAGATACCATTGCAAGGAACATGATCTTCGTGTGATCAGACGTGCAAGTTATAAGCTTAATAAATGCTTTCTGAGGGTCTTGATCTATATTCTATTGATTATTATGTAACACAAACTTGCTTCTAAAATCCAGTTAAGCACATTTTGGTCTCTTTTGATAATCTAAATGCTAATTCTCCTTTGGGTTATGAGGAGGATGGCCATAACCTCAAGCTTGCTCTTTGATCTAAGATGACTTATAGTTGGTTATGGTAAGAGTGATATGTGCAACATCTACGGTAGATTTCTTTTGATGTCAAATTCTCTCTCTCTCTCTCTCTCTCTCTCTCTCTCTCTCTCTCTCTCTCTCTCTCTCTCTCTCTCTCCCCCTCTTCACATTAGTTCTTCACTTTTCTCTTTAGATGTAAATTTACACGAGGCAAATTTATCAGATTGGTATATTTTGTTGATCTTTAGTGACACATTGGTATTGATGCTCGGATCACACAGTCACTAAACCGCTGTTGGATTAGAGTTTAAAGAAGCGGAGCTCGCTTCCTCTCCTAATCCTTGGCAGGTGCTCTTGATCCGGTGGTACACCTGTGGGAAGAGGCGGAGTTGGGATCTCCGATGGTCACTCCGATGATCAAGTCAGTATGGCTAATTTTATTGAAGGAAATTGAATTAAGTCTAGGGTTTTCTGTTGCATAAGATTGCTTACCTTGATTACTGTTGATTTTCCTTTTATGTGAGGGTTGAAGGGCATATTGGTCACTCCAGCTGATGTGGGTGGTGCGTCAGCCCTAGTCCCACGTGTACTGATTGGACGATGTGACGGGGATGTGCGGGGACTGCTGCGGCGAACAGTACTGACAAGTGTTGGTTAAAGAGCGGCGTGGGGATGTGTACTGTTCCCCTAGCATTAATGTGGATGGGACCTGTAGAGCGCTTGGCCTTAATGGTCCGAGGTGGCTTAAATACTGTGTGAGCAGGGAGAATCAATGCACTGATCCCGCCATTAATGCGACGTTGACTCGCTGTCGGGGGCCGGAGTTCGGTACAACCGTCATCTAGGAATGGGCGCTCAGGCCGACTAGGCTATTGCTCTTATTCGTCCATGAGAGTGGGTGGCTGATGTGGCTGCTCGTGTCGTCCATGCGGATGGACGACCGACACCATACCTTGAGTCGTTCGCGAAGGGCGGACCGACTAACACCGCCTTTCGTGTCGTCCACGAAGGGGAGGCCAGCTAAAACTGCCCTTCGTGTCGTTCGTGAAGGGGAGGCCGGCTAAGACCGCCTTTCGTGTCGTCCACGAAGGGGAGGCTGGCAAAGACCGCCTTTCGTGTCGTCCATGAAGGGGGGGTCGGCTAAGACTGCCTTTCGTGTCGTCCACGAAGGGGGCCGGCTAATACCGCCTTTCGTGTCGTCCACGAAGGGGGGCCGGCTAAGACCGCCCTTCATGTCGTCCACGAAGGGGGGGGGGGGACGACTAAGATCGCCTTTCGTGTCGTCCACGGAGGGGAGGCCGGCTAAGCGTAAAGCTGGCTTGACGGTGTGAGTCGTCCTTAGTATTGCTGCTACTCGAGCTGCCTAGGCAAGTTCTGCTGGCGTGAGCCCACGCCTTGAACTTGGGGTTTGCTCTAATTACTAGAATTAATAATAGAAAACGTTCAGGACCATAATATAAATATAAATATAAATATAAATAAATAAATAAATAAATAAATAAATAAATAAATAAATAAATAAATAAATAAAAATAAA
>JBAKGM010000081.1:2392759-2421196 GCA_037177215.1 Asparagus racemosus | reverse complement strand
CGGTTGAAGCTCACTCTTGGAGAGACTTAGTGTGGCAAGGGGAGCAAGTTGAGAATATGCTCAAGAGGATAGAGGCAGAAGAACCTTAAGACTCTCGTCCAAAAAGAGGGGGTAATCAAAGTAATTTTACTCCTCAAAAGCAATTGAAAGGGAAAGAGACTCATCCTTCTTCAAGGTCTTCTCCTCCCTATCATTAATTATGTCTTGTATGGGATATTGTCCGAAGACACTAAAGAAAGAGAATCAATCTGACAAAGAGCCCTAAGGTTCTTCTATGATGCAGAAACCCAGATATTATATCACCGCAGGTACGATGGATTACTGCTCCGATGCCTTTCCAAAAAGGAAGCGGAAGAAGTCCTTAAGGAAGCACACAGAGGAGAGTGTGGCGTACACCAGCCTCGTCCCAAACTCTATGATCGTATCAGGAGAATGTGATACTTCTGGCGAATGATGGTCAACAACGCGATCGAATACGCTCAAAAGTGCCACGCGTGTCAAATTTACGCGAATTACATGCATCAGCCTCCAGAGCAATTGCATCCTTTGGCTACATTCTGGCCATTTGAGATGTGGGGAATAGACATTGTAGGTCCTATTTTTCCTCCGTCAGTCAAAGGTGATCGGTACATCCTTGTGATTACTGACTACTTCTCCAAATGGGCTGAAGCGATCCCGCTTAAAGAAGTGAAGGCGAGCAACGTCATTAAGCTTTTTAAACATCATGTCATTTACCGACACGACATGTCAAGATGGATCGTGCATGACAACGGTCCTCAATTCATTAGCAATGCATTCATCAGGTTTTGCGAAAAATTTAAGATTCAAGACATCTCGTCAACAGCCTACAATCCCGCTACAAACGGATTAGCAGAGGTGTCCAACAAGACAATCATCAAGATTTTATCAAAGCTTGTGAACACTAACAACTAAGATTGGGACGATAAGCTCGGAGAAGCACTCTGGGCGTATCGCACCAACCGGAGTGACCCCTTACTTTCTAGTTTTTAGGTGTGAAGCAGTTCTTCCACTGGAAGTCCAAATCCCATCACTTCGCATCGCTCTCGCAATGAAAATGACGACCGAAGAACAACATCAGAAGCGTCATGAAGAGCTGGAGATATTGGAGGGAATAGCTTGGAAGCTCAATAACAAATTGAGTTATACCAAGCCAGAATTTCTAAAGCCTTCAACAAAAATGTCCGGCATCGGGTCTTCAAGAAGGGAACTTGGTACTCGCCGTCCGGTGACCAATGATTCTTAATTCCAAGAAGAAAGGTAAATTCTAACCCAAATGGAAAGGACCGTTTATAATTGATACGGTCTACTCAAATAGAGCATATAGCTTAATCGCCCAAAATGGTGATAAGATGATGATGCCAATTAATGGGAAGTTCCTGAAGAAATACTATCCTTAGTGTGCTCGAGATAACCCATTTTACAATAAAGGATCCAGGTCTATCATATCCCGATAGCCAAGAAATACCCTTTACCAATGTTGTATGATCAGACTTTTGAATAGTCATGATCTCCAAACTTCTACTTGGTCAAACCTTCGAACAGTTAGGACCAAAATCAAAATTTCTTTATCATCACTCCCATTTAGCCAAACCCACAACAGTTGAGGCCAACAACAATGTCAAAACCTCTTCTCGATTCTTTTCGCGAATGAGCAACAGGTTCGTCTCTGCCCCAAGAGGAGACAAATTTGAACATTTTGCTTCTACAAATTCTACCGTTTACTCATGTGAGTTAAAAGGCCCCTTTCGAATCAAAGCCATGTGGCCCGACTCTAATTTGATTCTCGTAGTGGAGATCCCGCTTTGAGTCTCCCTATAGATTCCCTAATGCACGTGCGTCAAGAATTTTTCAACTCTCAGTTCACGCGAACAAAGAGTTTTCAATTAAAATGGAAGATAAGAAAATACCCTCTTCTTCTTCATCACAACGGGTTCGTCTTTGCCCCAAGAGAAGACACAACGGGTTCGTCTTTGCCCCAAAGGCCCCAAGAGAAGACACAACGGGTTCGTCTTTGCCCCAAGAAAAGACACAACGGGTTTGTCTTTGCCCCAAGAGAAGAAAACAATTTCAGCAACATAAATCTATGCCTATTTATGCGTAGTAGGCGTTATTCCTGTCCTTAAATCAGGAATAAGTTAGCGTCTAACACAAGCCGCCGGGTAGTCAATACCTGTGAATATTGACTGAAACTACGTATTTAATATCGTAGTACCAAGTTTAAGAGAGTCTCATTCTTTAAGCACAACATGACATGCGAGATGGGTTTAAACAATCCGCATGCTAGTCCAATACAAACGGTAATCGGTAAAGGCATGCCAAACCCGTTAATGGCTAGGGTTGGCTAATAACCCTGAAGTCAGCGCCTAATACGCGTTGCCGGGTAGTCTCTTGACCGTAAAAGAGTACCAAGCCTATGTATTCAACATTATAGCACCAAGTCTAAGAGAGTTTCATTCTTTTAGCACAATGTCGCATGCGGGACGGGTTTTGATAATCCGCATGCTAGCCCGATTCAAACAGTAATCGGTAGAAGCTCATCAAATCCATTGATGGTTGAGGGTTTGCCAAAAATCCTAGAGTATGGTTAATTATTTTGAATAAAATAAAAGAATCATAATAAATGATGAAAAGAGAGAAATTTACTAGCAAGAGATCTGTTAGAAATCGTCCCGCAGCTTGGCCTTGAGAGAGTCTTCAATTGGCGTCCAGAGTCTTCGCAGCCTCTTCCTCCACTTCGGCAAGCTTAGTTTCAAGAGTTTCGATCTTTCAGACATTACAGTTTGAGCTTCTACAGTATTGACCCTTGTCAGCTCCAGGACACTGAAGTTTCCTCCCTCCACCTGGAGTTCTCACCTGACCTGCGCCATCTGGGCCACACTAGAAACAAGACAAGAGTGTGTATCGCTTAGAGATGATGACTTCTCGGCAGGTACCATCGCAATATAATCCACTCATCAATCCTCTTCAATAGGATGGTGGGACTACAAAATGCTGTCACGTTAACGTTTACCTCTGATACTCAATATTTAATCCATGTGCCATATAGCGTTCTACCATGCGAGGAACACTGCCCATATCTATTTATCAGAGATAATGATGTACCACGCGATGACTCATTATCCTGTCATTTCTGAATGTTCCACCCCTTTAGAATAATCAAAGATGGTGGTCTACCAAGTGATGCGCCACTATTCCTATATCAATCGTCAAATCCATATTGCTGAACGACTTGACATTCTGATGTTCGTCAGTTATAACAAATGATATTCGTCATCTCATATTGGCCTACCAAGTGATGTGCTAATATTCCAATCTCATCATTCTCTTGAGTGACGCTCTTTTTCCGACGTTCGTCATTTCTAACAAACAACGTTGTTCATCTCATATTGGCCTACCAAGTGATGTGCCAATATTCCAGCCTCATCATTCTCATAAATGACGTTCCTTTTCCGATGTTCGTCATTTCTTACTAACGACATTCGTCATCTCCTATTAGCCTACCAAGTGATGTGCAAATATTCCAACCTTGCCATTTGCATGAACGAGGTTCGTTTTCCCAACCTCATCATTTTCACGAGTGAGGTTCATTTTCCCATGAGGTTCGTTTTCCCAACCTCGTCATCTTCACAACCTCATCATTTTCACGAGTGAGTCTAGTTTTAATTGTTCCTTATTCGAACCTCAACGAGGAAAGCCACCTGGCAGACACCGAGTCCCTAAGCCGCCACATGGACATAAGCCTTTCATCGAGGCTAACACGAAACGATAAGAGTCGATGAATACGAGCCTTGTTTCTCTAGCCTCATATGGTAATACAGCTAAGTTTGACAAGGTTGCCAAACAAGCCTCGGTTGCGGTAATTAAGAGAATCAAAGTATTTCAGACCCCCCACAACCTGATTCGAGTCTGAAAACTTTGAAGGTGGTTGTGTAGACAGTCAAAAAGTCTAGTCCTGAAGATGAGGGTCACATACCCCCCAGTTGCAAAATCATGAGACTCGAGATTCACCCCCGCAGTAAAATTCAAGTCTCAACTGAGGTTCGCCTATGCAGCGAAGCTCGACATTCAACCAAGGTTCACCTACGCAGTGAAGCTCGACATTCAACCGAGGTTCACTTGTGCAGCGAAGCTCGACATTCAACCGAGGTTCGCCTGCACAGCGAAGCTCGACATTCAATCGAGGTTCGCCTATGCAGCGAAGCTCGACATTCAATCGAGGTTTGCCTGCGCAGCGAAGCTCGACATTCAATTGAGGTTCACCTCCGTAGCGAAGCTCGATATCCAATTGAGGTTCACCTGCGTAGCGAAGCTCGACATCTAATCAAGGTTCGCCTGCGTAGCGAAGCTTGACATCCAATCGAGGTTCACCTGTGCAGCGAAGCTTGGCATTCAACCCGAAAGGGCGAGACATAGTGAAGCTCATCATAACAATCACGAAGACCAAGACAGCCGCGTGGGTTAAGTGGTGGACGTCAGTTATGCCGACAACCCCATCAGTTAGACCACGTTCCCATGATTTTAGCTTGCCAGTTAGGTGCTCAAACTCTTATAAATAGCCGTGAGCAGTTATTAAAGAGGCATAGATAGAGACATATAGGCATAGAGCCACAAATACATGGAGAGAAAAGGAGATCATTCTGCAATCTCAAGATCACTGGCAATTTTGTTCTGATCGTCAATGGAAAGCAATCTTGAGTCGAACACCGAGGGAAGCATCCTTTCGCCACCAAGAACCCACATTAAACAAAAGAGAAGTCTAATCAATCTTCTGTTCCTCTATGATCGAGAGAGTGTGATTGTAAAGGATTAAACTCATTTCTTCAAAAGCAATCGAACAAACTTTTTCGACCCTATAGGGGGGACATGCCATAACGAAACCCTGGCTGACTTGAGAATCCAAGTCGGCGGGGAGAGTCTCTGGCACCTGCTCCCCAGTGGTGGCCTCACATCCACTGAGAGAAGGCTCGTTGGCGACGAATATTTTTGTAGACAAGTTAGGGGGAGGGATCATCCCCGGAGCTTGCTCCTCGACAGTGACAGAGGCATCCTCTGCTGTAACCTTAGCCGAAGCTAGAGCCACCGCCTCTAGCTTGTCTCTGGGAGCAGACTTCTTTGTCTTTCTCTTCTTCTTCTCAGGCCCCTCGGGCCTAGAAATGCCCAGCTGTGATGTCAGCATGGCAGCCATCTTGTCGGATTCTTGCTCCAGAACTCGGCCTCTTTAGCCCACAGCGCAGCCGTTGCCCTCTTCACAGGCAGATGAGGTGCGGCTGGTTTAACCGACTCTAAAGCCTTCGAGTCCTTGGGCAGCCTAGGGCCAGCTTGAGCCAGAGCAGCCGCCCTCTCCATATCAGCCTCTGTCAGTTGAACATGAGACAGACCTACCACTCTAAGTGACATGATGTTGAACAGATTGCTGATGTCCTGAGAACCGGCATAGGAGTGCACCCTCTCCAGGTCCTGGCGCTCTTCAGCCGAAAGAAGAAGTGGCTTCAATGCCTCCTTTTCAATCTCCGGCCACGAGCGACAGGTAAGAATAGGGTCGGCTCTAAAGACCCAAACGAACCTCTCTTCCAGTTTTTATTGGATTTGGGGAATCTCACCAACTTCTTGCCCGAATTGACGAAGAAATAATGGGCGTCTTTCCTTGGCGTCTTAATGCTGATGAGGTGGCTGAAGAGTTGGAGGGTTGGCTCGACTCCCACCCGATAGCAGATCACCAAGAATGCCATCCTTATGGCGATGGTGTTAGGAGCGAACTGCATCGATGAGACTCACAGCCGCTCACAAATTCTCCTTACGCAGCGGGGGAGAGGTAAACGCAGCCCATACTCCAAATGGGCTAGATACAAGGGCGCATCATCAGCATCGTGCTCGAACACGGTGCTATCCTTCTCCGACAGTGAGAACGTGCTCGAACACGGCGCTATCCTTCTCCGGCAGTGAGAACTCAAAAGCCGCCGGGAGGTCGTATTTCTCAGAAAGAGCTGCCAAGCCATCTTTCACCACCTTTGTGTGGATGGGAGCAAGAAGACTGAGCCTGTCGATGGGAACGGAGGAAGAAGCAGCCATTAGGAAGTTTTGGGAGCTTGAAGTACGAAGAGCAAATTCTGATGTTTTAGATTGTGTAAAGAAAGCCCATATGGAGAAAGAGAGGTATTTAAAGAAGGATAAGGGCTCGCGTGGCAACTTTAGAGCGGTTCGTCCATTTTAGGATCTATAGTCCAGATTAGGCTAGAATCTAAACCGCCTTTCGAAAATCCAAACGCCACCCGTTTCGGTTCCCCACGCCACTTTGCGTAGAAATCGAAGCGGTACAGTGACGTCACTCACAGTGACTTGGCTCAATCACGTCTTAAAATTTTCAAGCTCATCAACTCAGTGGGACCCTGTCGACCCCCACTAGTTGCCACCGCAAACCAACAACTAAAACAAAAAATTTGCAACAGTTGAGTCCTGAGGAAACGACTCCCAGTCGACACGATGCTCTTTTGGGATGACATCACCATAAACTTAATATATCAAAAAGGAGACTAATAAACTTATAAGGATACTATTAACGCGCACCCCGACTCGTCAAGTCGACACGCGCGTCGCTAACACATCACAGAAAGTCACACAAAAAATTACAGAAAAAACAAAGAAAAGCATAAAGGGGGAAAAATTGTGCTGTTTATTATATTACCAAACATAAACAGAAGAGTACAAACAATTACATCTTCCTAGCCATTAAACCTAAACTGCAAAAATTTCAAGTCGGCCCTAGGAGTCAAAGGCAGGGAGACGTTCGAAGAAGGTGGAGGAGTCGACGGAGCTTCATATGTAGTGCCGACCCTCTTCCTCTCAACCGAGTCCGCACCAACATCTTTCTCGACTCCCCCAGTTGAATCATTGGTCGACTGACCAAAGGCCACCTCCTGCTCATTCTCGCCCTCGCCTCCTTCCATGTTATGGCCACCTCTCACCTTCTCCACGTTGGCGAGGAGGTCTATGTAGTTGGCGATGCTGGGAGGATATTGAAGTCAGCCTCTGAGTTCTTGGGGCTCAGCAGGTAATTGTGCTGCCATATAATCGCAACCAGCTTTGTAGGCTAGCGCGACTTTAATTTTTCCATGGCACTTTGGCGATACTTCTCAACAATTGCAGGCCAGCTCTTCTCCACAACGACCGACTGATAGTTGGGAGACTCTAGGTATGCTGCCTTACTCTCGGCTAGGCTCAGAGCCTCTTCCAGCTGAGCATACCTCTCTTGGAGCTTCCGCTTGCTGACTAGCTCCTCCTCTAGTTGGGTCTTAGCATGCTGAGCAACTTGCTTCTCAATAGCAACTTGCATCACTGCCAAATCCTATTCTTTCAGTGCTTCACTAATCGAGCTAGTAGAGCTAACCCCTTGGCCACCAGGCTGAAGCTTTCGCCTAAGTTGCTGAATCTCGGCCGACTTCCTCGAGTTGGAAGCTTTGAGCTCTGCAATCAGTTGCTCTTTTACTTCCATCTCGCTGCGCCAGTCGTTGAGTTCGGCTTATTGTCGAGAGATCTGCAACGACTCAGTCAAGTTATATGTTCTCGGCATCGCCGTGCCCCCCCACCAGCCTTTCGGAGCTTCTCGAAAGCATGATGACCCCGAGCCAGGCGACGATATATTTCCTATTCCACGAGGCACCCGCGAGTCAGATAACTTCGAAGGATCACGTAGAGGCCCACATCGAGAACATCCTTCAGAAGTTCCTCGTCATTAAGAAGGCTAAATTGTTCCACGGCCTTCGCTTGCATGAATCGGGACTTAAACACGGAGGAACGATCATCCATATGACTGGCGGGGTCAAACTGGTGTTCGTCATCAAGCTCCTCCTCGTAACTTCCACTAGGGGGAAGCCTCCCTATCATCAAGTCCCTCGTTTTGGCCTAAGCCCCCACTTTGGACTCGGCCATATAGTATGGGGAGGGCCATCCCACCGAGGTGAAGTTCTTCTTCTTATCCCTAGCCGGCTCCTTACAGGGCTGGTAGGGCTCTTCCGCTCGAGAGTTCAGGGTAACCGCCCCAGTCTGGGTATCTACCCGATGCAGAGTCGCTTCTATAGCAGCAACGCGCTTAGCCTCGGACGGCTGAGGGGTAGGTCGTCTTCTGAGTCAGACAACCTCATCTCCATCAAGGTGGCTTGGGTTTCCCATAGTCGTCTAGCCCCCCTCAGACCGTGAGAGGTTTTCTTCTGCCACTTCCTGTGGAAGCCCTGGGCAATGTCAGGAACAGCGCCCTTAACCGTCTCATCTCGCCTTGGAGAAGATGTGACTCCTTCAGCAGCTGTTCTTGTTTGGGTCCATTTAACCTGCCTGATTCACGACTCCCCCTAAGACCCCTCAGAAGATCCTTCAGAAGGAGCCAGCTCAGCCGCGACCTCTAAGCCTGCAAGCCCCCCGAAGGTCATGTTGTGGGCCCTCGTCTCGTCCCGCTCAGTGGGGGGATTGATGAGATTCCATGCAGCCATAAGACTAACTTGTCGAGAAGAGCCCCCATCGTGCGCGGTGTAGTGTGAGAGACGATCTGCCCTAACTCCTGCCTCTCAGCGGCCGACAGAGGCTTCGGGTCCAGAGCCCCTTTCCTGATCTCAGTCCAACTCGAACAGTCAAGGTTGGAGTCATCCCCCTCCGCCCAGACGAACCTCTCCTTCCATCGTTTGTTTGAGGTAGGAGCGTCAAGAATCACCTTGAACTCTCTAGTCACCTGAAGATAATAATGAGGCGCCTTCTGTACCATCACACTCACCAGGTGACTTAGCACGTTTATTAAGGGAGTGATCCCTAGCCACGAGCAGATGACTATGAAGCCCACCAGCACCGCAACAGAGTTGGGCTTCCTCTGTATTGGGGACACCCCTAATGCTTCAAATACTTTCTGAATGAAAGGATGCAGCGGCAACCGCAAACCACACTCTAGATGCTTGATGTATAAGGGGGCCTTGCCCTCGCTGTGATGGTAAATCGCCGTAGATCTCGTCGGCGCTGTTAGCTTAAACTCCTTCAGGATGTCGAACTTAGAGTGCAATGCCCACATCTGTACCGCAGCCACTCTGGAACGAAAGGTGTCCAGCTGGTTCAAGCGTTCGGAATTTATGAGAAGCTGCTTCAGAAGGTGCTGGAGAATTGTCAGAGATCTGATCCTAGGGGATGTCAGGTAAAACTTATTCTTCCTTAATTCTCGCCCTTATATAGAGGGCCACGAGGAATAAACCACCTCCTCATCCTCCCTCCATTTCTAGTTCAACAGTCGGGATCACTTCTCTCAGGAAGCGGAACATCGGGCACAAAGAACGAAGCATCAACAGCTTAAAGCTATTTGCTGACATAAGCCACGTCCCATCCCAAGAACCTTCGCGACCCCCTCTCAGTACGTTCTTATCAACCAGGACCCAGGACTCTGTTTTTACTCAGGCTCGCCTCAAAGACGACTCCAAGCGAAAGGGGCTAACTGTTATGGTCGTGGACATTTTTTCACTAATTAGCCCTTGAGTTTCGAGAGGAATACCAACATTTGAGATAAGTGAGCAAGCTTAGGCCACCCTAATCAGAGTTCCTTGGACGACTTGAGAGACGAGACTAGCCGTCCCCCTAGGCGAGTGCCCTCGTGGATGACACGAATGGCAATACTAGCCGTCCTCCTCGACTCTTCAGTCAACCAACTCTCACAGAGCAACTCGAGTGATAAGACTAGTTGTCCCCTTAGGCGAGTGCCCTCATGGACGATGCGAATGGTGGTACTAGCCATCCTCCTCGACTCTTTAGTCGACCAACCCTCATAGAGTGACTTGAGAGATGAGACTAGCCATTCCCCTAGGTGAGTGCCCTCGTGGACGATGCAAATGGCGGTACTAGCTGTCCTCCTCGACTCTTCAGTCGACCAACCCTCACAGGGCGACTCGACAAACGAGACTAGCTGTCCCCTTAAGAGAGTGCCCTAGTGGACGACGCGAATGGTGATACTAGTCGTCCTCCTCGACTCTTCAGTCGACCAACCCTCACAGAGCGACTCGATAGATGAGACTAGTCGTCCCCTAGTCGAGTACCCTTGTAGACGACGCGAAAGGCAGTGTTAGCCAGTCTCTTCGGTGGCATAACATTCCCCACTCGACCGGCTCAAGTTCCTATCCCCAGGCAACGGTTGTACGAAGTTTAGGCCTGACAGCGCATCGTCATCGCATTAATTAAATTATCAGTGCCTTGATTCCCCTATCTCACACGATAATTAAGCCACCTCGAATCTCTCTGGCTACGTACATAACTAATCCCATCCCCATTAATGCTAAGGAAACAGTGCTAACCCCTGCGCCAATCTCTAATCGACACCTGTCAAGGCTGTCCGGCGCAACCTCCATTACCTGTTCTTGTCAC
The DNA here is from genome assembly GCA_037177215.1 of Asparagus racemosus. Taxonomy (NCBI): domain Eukaryota; kingdom Viridiplantae; phylum Streptophyta; class Magnoliopsida; order Asparagales; family Asparagaceae; genus Asparagus; species Asparagus racemosus. The sequence goes on along the minus strand of JBAKGM010000081.1, from coordinate 2,410,795 downwards.
ATCATTGAGTCAGCACAAGTAAGAATAGGGCAGACTCGCATTTTAGCTAAGCACCAGTCAGAATGACCAAAGTACCCTCCGACTCCCATATAAATAGAAAGCTAAACAACGAGCAAGGTAAGTAAACCTAACCCAGTAAGCTTACACGTAGCTAATAGCTCTACTTTCTCCCCAAAAGTACACATACTAACTTGATCGTCGGAGGGACCACCGGAGATCCTAACTCCGACCCTTTTTCACTGGTTCCCCTCCAGAGCGAAAGAGACTACCAGCGTGCAGAACCACCAGGCATTAGGAGAGGAAGCGGACCCCACTCTCCTAAACTCTAATCCAACAAAGGTTAGTGACTGTGTGATCTCAGCATCAACACAATTCTTTCAAAATCTAACACTCACCACACCCCCATATGAGATGCACTTATTTCTAAATTGCACTCAAAAGTAAAAAATCTTAACCGTCAAATAGATAATTAATGATTGTAAAAGAGTAGTGGTCCCTTCACTATTTTTTTAATAGTAGAGAGGATGTGAATCCCTCTCTCATGTGAGAAATATAAAAAATAAACGTAGATTATAAATTTCTCACATAAATAAAATTTTGCTATGTATTATTTTTTTTCAAATGGAACTAATAAAATATATGGAAGTTCCTCTTTCACACACCCCGAATATTCAAAAGTATAACATGCATTATTCTATACTACTAAATGAGATATTGTTGTTGCCTTCTTGATTAATGTTGACACCTATTATATTGTAACCTTCTTTGTTTATTTGAAGTTTGAAGTCTTGTGGCATGCATGTGCTAAAATATGCCAAAAGATTTGGCTGTAGTTCACAGATACTGAGCAACATGATATAATAGAGACAAAGAACTGAAAATTGACGATTTATCACCGTAGGCTTATGCAAGTTGGAGTCAGTGCATGAATAATGTGAGATCTCATTGAGAAGATTGATAGAAAAAGTACTTATTGACCTTAGCTTTAATTAAGAATACCCCTCACACTAACATTATGTGGCCTCACCCTTTGAGAAGGAAGAAGTGTCGAGGCAACGGTGAAAGTGTCCGATCTTCGAGAAGAGGACAGTAATGCAACAATTTGTTCTAGCAGAAATCAAGTAAGGGGCAGTTCAGTTCGGAGGAAATGCATCGCCAATGGTAACTATTGCTATAAGATTTGTGTTTTTCATGTTTGGTTTGCGAAACTAAACTATGAAGTGCAAGTACATATACAATTTGTAGAAAAAAAAATTGTAAAATATGTGTTGGGGTCTATATGCAAGTCAGGAGGGGCCGCTAATATGGCTGCAAGCTTTTTGGAATGTTTTTATTAAATTATTGAGATATCACAGAACTACCGGTGAAATAAAAACAAACACATAGCAAGCATGAAATCAACCATAGAAAAGCACGATGATTTTTATAGGATTTTGGAATAAAAACAAACACTTAACAAGCAAGAAATCCACCATAGAAAAACACGATGATTTTTATAGTGGTTTGGAATAAATTCTTACTTACACACTTCCTTCTCTTCAAGAGGGGCTTCCACACAATATGCGAAAGTTCTGTTCGATCACAAACCCAATCCAGTATGCAGTATAACATCTGTTAGAACTTTTTTCAAGGAGAACATTGTTCATACAATATCTCTTGTTAAACTCTCATTTGGTACTAATAAGATAGTGAGATAATATATTTCAGGAATAAAATGGTACGAAAAAGACTCAGCTCAAAACGATGCAAAAATAAATACGAACAGTTGATTTCAGCCATTAACCATCGATGGTCAAGAGGCAACCATCGATAGTCCATAGATCATCGATGGACTACAGTTAAGAATTTGTATTATCTAGAAACGAGAAATAGAACCATCGATGGACTACAGTCAATCAACGATGATCCATTCAACCATCGATGAACTACAGTCAACAATCTGTAAATTTCAAAAATCAGAATTTGGACAATTGATGGACTTCAGGGAACCGTCGATGATCGCCATCAACCATCGATGATCGCGTTTAACCATTGATGGGTTGGACACATTTGGGTAGATTTTCAGATTCAATCTCAGCCATTTGATCACAGATTTGATCTCCTATTTCAACACTGATTAGAAGACTTCTTTCCAATGCAATCAATGTCTATTTAAGGAGGGATTGAAGAAGAGATTAAAAAAAAGAAATAGAGAGGATATTTGTTTAAGTTTGAGAGATCAAATTCTAGGATTTGTGAGAGATTGAGAGTTAGAATTTGATTCTCTGAACCTCATTCAACTTTTTCTCGTCGCACTCAACATTGAAAAATCATTTCAGCGAGGAGGAGTGCCATTTACATTCATCTATAACGTCGCTTCTTCACAGATCTTCAACATCACTATTTTGGAGAGAGATTTATTTAAATGGTTGTAAGATCTTTTCAATTGTGATTTAATTATTTTTAGGGTTAGTTTTGTATTTCAAACTTGTAAGTTTGACAGCGTATTCAAGCAGTGTTAATTGACGGTTGGCGTGCTCAAGTCAGGGTAATTGAGTGTGACTAGCTGGGGATAGATTTCTTCTAGTCATTGTGAGGAGTTGAGTATCTCAACTAATTTCAGATAGATTCTAGGGTCCTGTTTATAAAGTCGACTGAATCGGGTTGTGATTCAGCGATAACTCCGGTCATAGTGAAGAAGGTCATTCATGAGAAGGAAGAGTGGACGTAGGATTTTGATCCGAATGTGTTTCTGTGTTGGTTGCTCTTAGTTTTTCATTTTTTATTTTTCACTGCATATTTTGTGTCTATCCAAAAAATTTGTAGCAATCTCATTCCCCCCCCCCCCCTCTTCTAGGCTTGCATCCCAATTCCTACAAGTGGTATCAGAGCCTCGTTACCCATCTTTAGGTATCACAATCTTGGGTAGAAATGTCAAATCTTACCACCGCTTCAGTTTTTTCTAAAGGACACACTGTCAATCGACCCTCACTTTTTGATGGCACCAATTACACATATTGGAAAGTACGTATGAAAGTTTTTCTATCATCCACTAGTTTAGATGTTTGGGAGAGTGTAGAACATGGGTATAAGGAACCTATTATTGAGGTAGAGGGAGTTACGCTGTCCTACCCAAGGATAAGTGGACTCCACAGCACAAATAAATTTATTCTTATAATACAAAAGCTATGAATACTTTATATTGCTTACTGCTGAAAAATTTAACTGTGTTTCTAATTGTTCTACTACGCAGGAAATTTGAAAAAAAAACACTAGAAGTTACACGCAAAGGAACTTCGCAGGTTAAAGAGGCTAAGCTTTCTTTGCTGGTGAGCAAGTATGAAAACTTCAAGATGAAGGCCTCTGAGAGCATACAGGAGATGCTCACAAGATTCACCGATATCGTAAACAAGTCAAAAGCACTAGGGAAGGAGTATGATAACAAGGAGCTTTGCAGAAAAATACTTCGTTCTCTATCTCGTGATTGGAAACCAAAGGTAACGGCAATAGACAAATTTCAGAATTTTTATAAACTCACTCTTAATGATTTTGTAGGCAATGTTATCACTTATGAAGTCTAATTGAAAGAGAGAGAATATGCCTCAGAAGAAGATTCTAAGAAGAAGTCGTTAGCCTTGCGTGCAAAGAGAGAAAATACCAATCGAAGAAGATAGATTCAGACTTAAGTTCAAATGATGACGATGATCCATCTGAGCTTATTGCTAGAGGTCTCAAGTCATTTTTAGAACAAGAGATGACAAGATTTAGGAATGCAGCCGAGTACATTTTGGTAAGACACAAGATATGGATCATCAAAGAAAGCAAACAAGAACACCAAGGCATTAACTGCCGAGTACATTTTGGTAAGACACAAGATATGGATCATCAAAGAAAGCAAACAAGAACACCAAGGCATTAGAACTGCAGTTATGCAAAACACATCGAATGAGGAAATCTTAATGGGACACAGCAATCTCCAGACACCTTTGAGGACCTTTTAGTAATTGTTTGCCAAATGTCTGATAGCATGTTAGGATTTTCCATTAAAAAATAGTGAGGATTCATGACTTATTTGATGGAAACTCCCGTTAAAGACATTCTAGAAAGGTTGTTACAAGAAATAAACATGTGCTAAAATGGTATGCTATACTTGTACTACACAATAAATGTGAGGTTAAGAACTCATCAATTTGGAAGCAATTTAGTAGGAAGCACCCTAAAACTTTTATTTTGCGCAGAACAAAATATGTTAGAAAATATTGTCTAGTAGTCACTATTCTTGGACTTAGAAGCATGTCACTTGCACACGACAATGAAACCAAAATTTATCTATACTACATATAAAATAGGATTAGGGTGCTAAAACTTTTTATTGCCCTCATTATCCTGTCAATTTTGATAATTTCAACTTTACTTTAAGTATTTTATTTATTTAATTTATCTCAAATTCACATTCAATGAGTCTAAACTAAATTAATTGTAAATCATCATAATAATAAGATCTAATTAGTTTCTTAGGCTCTTAAAGATTTCATAACTTATTTAATTAAATGCATATATTATGGATCTAATTAACTAACTCTTGATTCTCGGATCACACAGTCACTAAACCGCTGTTGGATTAGAGTTTAAAGAAGCGGAGCTCGCTTCCTCTCCTAATGCTTGGCAGGTACTCTTGATCCGGTGGTACACCTATGGAAAGAGGCGGAGTTGGGATCTCCGATGGTCACTCCGACGATCAAGTCAGTATGCGTAATTTTATTAAAGGGAATTGAATTGAGGCTAGGGTTTTCTGTTGTATAAGATTACTTACCTCGATCACTGTTGATTTTTCCTTTTATACGAGAGTCGAAGGGCATATTGGTAACTCTAGCTGACCTGGGTGGTGCGTCAGCCCTAGTCCCACGTGTACTGATTAGGCGATGTGACGGGGACGTGCGGGGACTGCTGCGCCGAACAGTACTAACAAGTGTCAGTTGAAGAGCGTCGTGGGGATGCATACTGTTCCCCTAACATTAATGTGGATGAGACCTGTAGAGTGCTTGGCCTTAATGGCCCGAGGTGCCTTAAATACTGTGTGAGTGGAGAGAATCAATGCACTAATCTCGCCATTAATGCGACGTCGACTCGCTGTTGGGGCCGGAGTTTGGTACAACCGTCATCTGGGAATGGGTGCCCAGGCCGACTAGGCAATGGCTCTTTTTCGTCCACGAGATTGGGAGGCTGCCGCGACTGCTCGTGTCATTCAAGCGGGTGGACGACCGACACCATACCTTGAGTCATCCGCGAAGGACGGACCGACTAACACCGCCTTTCGCGTCGTCCATAAAGGGGAGGCCGGCTAAGACCGCCTTTCGTGTCGTCCACAAAGGGGAGGCCGGTTAAGACTACCTTTTGTGCCGTCCACAAAGGGGAGGCATGCTAAGGGGAGGCCGGCTAAGACCGCCTTTCGTGTCGTCCACAAAAGGGAAGCCGGCTAAGTGTAAAGCTGGCCTGACGGCGTGAGTCGTCCTTAGCATTGCTGCTATTCGAGCTGCCTAGGTAGGTTCTGCTGGCGTGAGCCAACGCCTTGAACTTGGGGTTTGCTCTAATTACTAAAATTAATAATAAAAAACGTTCAGTACCATAACAATTGGTATATTTTTTTACTCCAAAGCTACAATTTCGTATATTATGTATATTCTGGCGACAAATTATCCTATATTTTGGCCGGAGCCAAAATTCCGGCTAAATTGAGTCACCTCACTCTTGATATGCAGCTAATGCGGATTACGTGGGCTTACATGGCACGTAATTTAAATGAAAACAAAAAACCCAACACCCCCACCCCCCAAAAAAACCCCTTTTTCTCTATTCAAGTGAGAGAGGGGACGAATCTTCAAAAATTGCAGAATTTCCCTTGTGCATAGTGTTATTTAATAGGTTCGAAATCTTGATTTAGCTATAATGTGGTTGATTTAAGTAAATTAGGGTATTTTCATCCTATTGAGCTATTAATTTGCTTCTTCCATGCTGATACTTGAGCTTGACCTTAACCAAAAGCTAGAGAATATAAAATCTAACTCCAATTTCAGTTGCCCTAGCCAATTTAATTCTAGGAGGAAGAAGAACAAAAAATTTCTCATTTGAACTCTGATTTTGAGCCTTAATGTTAGAAAAAAACTTTCTTTTAGCAACTAATTGATCCCAATTACTGCCACGTTGGCAGCCACGTGGGGTAAACGTGAGTATCATGTGACTCAATTTGGCTAGAATTTTAGCTTCAGCCAAAATATAGGCTAATTTGTCGCCGGAGTATACATAATATATCAAATTGTCGTCGGGGTAAGAAAATATACCAGTGTGTCACTAAGGGTCAACTAAATACACCAATCTGGCAATTTTGCCATTTACACGACCGTGTCATAAGAAGGGGAAAAAATATTATTTACAAAAAAGAAGGAAAAACTAATATGGGAGGATATATGAGAAACAAAAGCAAACACATTTAAAACGGAATCACCCAAGATTAAAAAACAATCTACCTACGTTTCAGTACAACACCAACTGATACAATGCCATAATTATCTATATAAAATCCTTCAAAAAAATCTGGTTAAGCACCACAAGACAAACCAAAGAAGATACATGCCCAAAAATAGGGCGGAAAAAAAAATCATATATGAAAAAAGTAGCAGCATGATACATGTTATTATCAGACTGATCGTCGATGATTTTATTAATTAATGCATTATTTACAAGGATTCAGTTGTTAAATTGCACTCATATTTTAACAATTTACAGTTGTTTTACTGATTTCATTGGGTTTGTATACTAATTTTACTGATTTAACATTGATATTTTTCTTCTTTCAAATAAAAAAAAAACATCGATATTGATCTTCCATTGATGATCCTCTATACTTATCCTCACCGGCGGTAACTACATATATCCTTCAAATATAACAGAATCTTCTCCACGCGGGTAACGGGTAAAATATAACACAGCCCTTGAGTTTTTTGCCACGTGGCATTTTGCCCATGATATGTGGGCCCCGCATCCCACCAAAGCGAAAAAAACATGCTCTGTTTTTCCCTTCTATATTTTACAAAAAAATTTATCCCTTTTTTCTTTTTTTCCCCCTTCTCTCTATAAAACCACAGCGGTTGCTTTGTATATTTGTAGTTTTAATCCTCTCTCCCTCTCCCCCTCCCCCTCCGATTTTGTTGGTGCCAACAAATTTCGAACCCTAATCCATAAATTTCTCAGATATTAAGAGGGCAAAGATCTCGGATTTCAGGGGAGATTTTCGAGGATTTTTGAGCCGGATTTTCTCGATTCGTAATCACGGATCCCAAGGTAAGCCATGATCAATTGCTTCTTTTAATCTGTTGTCGATCGTTCTCTACAGAAATTTTTAGCTTTTTATCTGGTGAAAAATTATGAGAAATGCTCATCAGGCGATGCTCCGATCATCGAGTTTTGGATTGTTGTTCGGTTCTATGCTGGATCTATATGCTTGTAATCGTATGTTTTTTGGGCGATCATTTGGTGTCGTAATTTTGCGAGTTGTTGAGGATCTTGCCTGATTATGGATCTTTTTTTGTTGTTCTGATTGAAATGATCATTTTTTACCTGGATATATTGGAATTATGTCAAGATTGATGGTGGATGCTATTTCCCAAAATATTTGGGGCCCCATCATTGGCGTTGGTTACATGAACCCTAATTTTTCATTCATTTTCGCAAAGGGCTATCTTTCTACGTGTAAACTACAGAAAATCTCCCTAAGGTTTAGATAATTGACAAAAAATCCCTCCTAACGTTATAAAAGTGAGACTTTACTCTTCATTCTCAATTTCTAGTCACGTAATCGTGAATTCTGAATATAATCATAATATGTTTATATATATTTGTCATATCCTGCATATTAGCTTTTTCATCCACGTTGATTTTGTATCTATTGTGTGGGATAAAGGGTCCCTTTTAAAAAGTTTTAGGAATTTCAAGTCAATCATCCAAATGGTATGGGAATTTTTAAGTTAGTTACTATCATATACTTCTTCTTTGCTTCCAACATCTAGTTATGATCGTTGGATGCTATTGTTTCGGAAATGTTAGATTCACTTTGATTTTCGAGATAAGTTGGCAGAGGTAGAAGAGAAGAGGTAAAAGCTTTAAAACATTATTTGTTGGACACTTGTGCAGAAGGAAGAACAGAAAAGCACGCAGAGTTGGTAGCAATAATGAAATCATGCAATCAAAACATTTGTATCGAAACTTTAATTGGTTCCTGGACTAGAACTATAAATTTCGCCCTGAACTCTATGGGATAAAAAAAGCCATTATGAAAGCAGATGTAAATAGATATGATTCATATGAATCTGTACAGGTACTGTTTTCTGCAAAATCATTCATTGCTATGTTTTGGTAAGTAAGTGATTCTTATTTACTAGTAATGAAAATAGAGAACAAAACTGTCCAAGTACAAAGTTAAGAGCTCAAGTGTCACATACCAATCAAGATCTCACAAAGCCAACTCAAAAGAGAGAAAACTAAAACGCTGAAAACAGCAACTCCATCAAAATATCAGCAGCTCTGCCTGAGTCTTCATCTCGGTGCAAATTCTGGCTCGATCTTCATGGCTCGACGCCATTCTCTGTTAAGCTCTGGACATTCATTGTTATGTTAACCTTGTATGTATCAGTGTTATTCATATTTGTTTCCATTACCCTTGTTTTAAGATGATTTAGAATATTTTGTTTTAGAATAATAATAATATTATTATTAAATCCCCAATTTCTTGTATTGAGTTTCTTCTAGGAAGAATCTAGACTAGGAAGCATAAATAAATCTGATAGTCTCTTGTTGAAACTTCCTACATTCTCTTGTGGTTGTTGTTTGTTTTCATTATCCCTACACCTGCTCGATGTTAAAAATTCTGTTTCCTTGTGAAAGTGAACTCATGGGTAGTTTGACATTCAATGTAGTATATATACTCACTAATCCTGCATGAGATTCTCCTGCTCCATCTTTTATTCATTCTGGTTAAGGTTTGAAGAATTAACTGCTTTAGGTGCTCGAGATGGTAAAGGAAATGTGTTCATACATAACGGAGAAGTGACATTGATGGATTGTCTTATTTTCTTGTGAATCCAGTAATGCCCAAATCATTCTTTGATTGGCTGAGGTTTAAAGAGAAACCGTTTAAAATCATCCTTGGATCTTCCTCTGTTATTACTTGTTAGATAACCCAGACAGGTAGAATGGGCTATATTTGGCTACTATACTAGCATTTAAGATTAAGCTCTTTAAGAAGTAGGTGCCACTATAATGAACTTTGTTTGACTATTAGCGCAATTATGAAACATGTGAAAAAAATACGGTGCTGATGAGTGGGTGGATACAGCGTTCTTCTCTTAATTCTAACTGATGTGGACAATGTTCTTGACAGCAACTGGCGTTGACGCTTCTCCTTCTGTGCAGGTCTGCTAAAAACCACCACTTTTTTTTTTAAATCTATTCTACTGAATCTCGTAGCAATTAGAGCTTTATTTATTGTGACTAATATGGAGGGCGATAGGTTGTCAATTTACATTTTCCTTTCATATTAACTGTTAATAGCTTTTTGAGTATGGTGAAAGGGAAGTTGATGAATTTTGTTGCCTTGAAAACCTTCTCTATTAGACCATGACCATATCTCCTTACAGAAGTTTCGATTATTCCTGACAAGCTTAAGCTTATCTTCATTTACAGTAGCAGAAGTTTAGATCATTCCTTTCATTATGGTAGGTAATAATTTACTGAATGATACCACTGTTAGTCATCTTTGTAGCTGATTGGGTTTCCTACAGTAGTTTGGAAGCTATATAAAACAGGAAGTTAACTATCAGGGTCCTCTTCTTTTGCATCATAGTTTAGACACAAATTCATTTTACCAGTAATTTTATTATATAGGAGTCCTCTTACTAAGGTCAGGTTTTTCGGTAGAATTTTACACAGTTTTCATCTGAATAAGAAATGGTGTTGCAGGCACTTTATAGTGGAGGACTTTGGAGTCATGAGTGTTTCATCTATGTGCTGTGTGTGCAGCATGGTGCTTTCAGGCCCTTATATCTCACACTATGATACCCCTTAAATGTGAGGCTGTACTTTGGAGATTTCCGTTGGTGTGTTGAGAAATGTCACATCGGCTGTTCAATCATACTGAAGGGTGTTTCTAATAAGAAAGGATTAGGGATAACTTAGTATTATGTCATGTTTATCCTCTATCGATATATTCTGAGTTATCCAGTTGCTACCATTCTTGTCAAATAAATTCCTTTCCCATCTGAAGTTTACCTTTTCTCTCTGAAAGACTTCCTTCCCAGACCATTTGTTGGGATACCTTCATCTCCATGACAAAGTTCTATGCCATATTTGGAACTAGTGATGCTTCCATGGGATCCATGATACATGAAGCCTCTGGAGGACTGAGTATTTTCTGGTTTTCTGTGACAGAGAATATAGGATGAGCTCAGACTGGTAACTGGATATGGGGACTTTATTCCTTTTCTTTTGCGAACTGGGCTGTTCCCATGAATGCTAAATTTGCGTTGTTGGCATCTCAATTTGAGCTGGATGGATGATCTGATTACTGATCTCTGTACGTGGTTTGGACTTAATGTTTAAGCATCACATTGTTTTCCTCTTAAGCTGGGCACTGAAATTAGAGAATTGAAATATGGAGTTGGTGAATGAAAAAAAATCAAAATGGTTCCTCTACTATATCTTGGCAGTTCCACATGCAAGATTGTAAATATTTTGTCCTAGAGAAATCCTATTCACAAGCCTTGTGTTGGAGAATTATAAAGAAGTTATCTAATGATTAGTGGCATCTAAGTGGTGGGTGGTCGACATATCTACATTTCCCAATTTATGACATATATCTGCAAATAATCCTACATTGCATGTTCACAGATTCGGATGTTTGTCCTTTGGGTTCCTGGTCTAAGGACTTGGATTAGTTTACTCCAGTTCATTTGTTAACAAAACCTGCTTCCCTTCTAGTATGGAGTTTTCTCCAAATTGTGCAGCATGTATCTTGTAGTCATCTTACATGGACAAGTTTAAATTGAGGATTGAGGCTACTTTTGGATTTGCACAAAAGTTGTGATGTTCATAGAAATGACCAGTTTGGATTTGCAAATCAGTTGTAATGTTCATAGAAATGACCAGTTATGTAAATACGTGACAATAACACATTTAGCATTATCAGCATGTGATTTCTCTCCGCTGCAAGATGTAGTTGGAAACTTCCCAAACTTATAGTTGGATGTACACATTTTAATTATAGTGTTCTTTCTTGTCTTTGCCAAAGGGTCTACACCAAAATATTTGAATACTTATAATGGGTGATTATGCGTAATTAATAAGTTTATGATTGTCACTTGCCAGTCCAATTGAAGAGGTAAGTGACAATATTTGTAATAGAAATTTCTGGCTAATGAAGATGATCATTTGCTATGAAATTGGTTACTGTAGCCGATCTAGTTATATTTCAAGGTTTCAATTATTGAGCATCCTATAGGCTAGTGGTTAAACTTTTTTGAGATCAGTGGAAGAGTTGTGGGAGCACACAACAGAAGATGTAGAATTGACTTCAAGAGTCTTAACATGAAGTTAGAATATGATAATTAACATGAGAGAATTGGGTTTACAGGAGAAATATATGTTGTTTTCTATGGCATGTCTGTTTTTCTACTAGAATTTGCTTGAAAAAAGTCCTGTTAACCGAAAAATAGCTTGGAGTTTGAAGAGCAGTGAATTTATAAATTAATCTCAGAAAATTATGTAAGTTAACCCTGGCTAGTACATTGGTAAGCAATTTTCCTTTGAGAAAAGGATCAAAGAAAAAATTGAAAATATGCATCCCTATTAAATACAGTCTCACGATTTATATTATTGACCTTTAGTTTCTTATCATGTTATTTTGATTGTTGTGACTTTCTACAACAATTAGACTATAAGTTCCTAAAGGAAAGAAAAATTCAGATAGAATTTTTTGTAAATGCTAAAAGCATCACACTTGACGAGCGTGCTGGATAACATCTTCTTGGACATATGTTTAGCCTTTATTTCAATTCAAATTCTTCCTTTTTATGTCTAATTATTTGATGAATCTCACAACTATGTTGAGTCATTGTTGATTGCTTGGTTTTTTTCATCATTATTGAATACCATGATAATGGGTCACCTTGAATACTGGACTAGGAAAAAAACATTTGCTTTTGTTTGTTATATTGACATGTTGCAGAATGATCACAGACCACGTAACTTTAAACTAACAGTTTAAATTCTACTTAACTATAACGTATGAAGACCAACACTTTATAAGGATGAGCAGCAAAGGGGGAAAACGAGTTAAATTATCACTTGAGGCAAAGCTATCTAAACCAAAGTTTTCATGTTTCCAAGTTTTAGAGCTGAAAACCCAGGCCATCTTGGATTTGATTAAGCTTGTACTCCACTTATTATACTTGTTTTTTTTTTCTCTTTTCCGTGGGCCTCCTAGATATTTGCTGAGTAGTTTCCTCTTTTGGACTTCTGCTAATTGTCAGAATTGTCCAACTCCTTTTAAGATTATTGAATATTGCAAGCTAAGTTTTAAATTCTGCATGAAATGATTGCTGCAAACCTCACATCATGAAAATTTTTGGGACATTGTATCATTTTATAATAAATGTATTTACCAATTTTCTTGCAGCATTTTTTATGTTGAAGGCCTTATATACCAGTTGCTGGGATTTTCGTTTTCTTATTCTCATTAGAAACGGCAAGTATATAGAGATCGTGACTATCAGTATGCTAGTTTGAGTTATTTGCAATATTTCCATTTCCTCACCTTGCCTTAATGAGTACAAGGGATGACACCTGCTCTTATGTCAATTCGATTAACAAGTGTGGTATTTTAGTAAGGTTAACGAATCCTAAGCAAGTTACCATAGAACAATTACATGGATTTTCAAGCACGTGATTGTCTGTGGATTTTTTAAGGCAAGTGAAAAATGTGTTGACTTGCCTCTTTATTAAAAAAGCAATCGTGGAAGCCATCTTTCATCAATTCCCAGTGTTTGGGTAGGTAAAGTGATTAACTGTTAATACTGATTGAGAATGAGGGATACTTCTTAATTTCTTTCCAAATAAAGTTTTTCCCTTTACACTAAATTATCCATTTGAGACTGAACATAACCTTGGATATCTTCCACTTCAAATGCTATAAGAGGGTCTGAAAGATTGTTTTTGGCACCTACTAAACCTAGCAATCGATACTGTAACTTCCACTGTAGTTCACTAATTTCTCACATGAGCAGGAAAGTTATTTTTTCTGGAGTTGATGATTATGAAATGCCAATTAGATTAGACATTTGGGTGCTGCAGGCTGCCGGAAGACATCATGTCAGTTTTTTTCCGCCCTTAGTCGAACATTACCTGATACGGGCATGCTCTGGAGATGGTACTGAAATTGGCTGTAATCTTAGGCTATTTCCTATTGTCTCTGCCTCTGTGAAATTATCTAAATATTTGTAAACATATTTATATGAATGGAGATTACTTGTCTTTGGCATATCTGTATCACACTAGTTTTGCTCTTTTCTGATTTCAAAGATTTTGGTTATGTCTAAATGATAAACTGCTTGCTCTAGACAAGTTGATTGATATTGCATCTAAAATTTTTCATATTATGTGTTATTATTTGAACTATTTCTACACGCAACAGGGAATTTAATTGATACATTACCCAAATTGTGAACTGGCATAGAATAGATCTAAGGATTTTCAAGATACATGAGGGCTTGGCTTAAATTGTGACTAACTCATGAAGCTAGTGCTGCCACTGCCAGCCATCTCAGTACAGAGTTGTGCCCTTATCACCTAAAAGTCCTTATTTTCTTCTTATCAATCAAAAAGATAAACTTGCGAGAAACAAGACTCCCCATATAAATGGATGGGTTAGTAGTTCTATTTATGATGCATGTTTCTGTTTGTAAATTGCCTATGAAACCATTTACTTTCACAGCAAAAAAGTATCTTATGATGCCTGATGAGATCCATGATTCCATCAGATCTGCTGAGCCTGTGAGAGATTTACGATATATCCTGATTATGACAATATTGCTTATATCCTAGTACATTTTGATAGGTCAAAAAGTAATTATGATGTTAGATAAGGTTTCAAGTTTGCTTAGACTAAAAACCAGGAACTTCTTAATCTAACGAGTGGTGATTCAAGATGAATTGTCTTGCCCGTGTTAGTTTTTAACCAGTGCCTCAACTCTTTGGTTCCTTTGCAGATTTTATGCTGTTTCTATAAGGAGGTCTTCTATGGGTCACAGACAAATGCTTTTCCCACCTCAAACTTCCAATATGGACTGTGCAGATATCTGGAATCATCCATACCCTGATCCTCATGTACAACAGGGTATTGCTGCGTCTCTTATCTACCTCGTCTGTATGCATCTCGTATAAGAAACAATAAGAAAATTCACTTATTTGCAGAGACTAATTGGTTCTTGCTTCCGTCAGGTACTACAGCAATTGGAGTGCATCCTGTGCCTTATTTTGACATTACGCCGAGATCCAACAATCATTCATCAACAAACTTCAGTTTCGAGATCCCAAATTATAATATGGGAGCTAATCCAGGAGCTTTACATAATCCCTTCCCACATCCTTTATCTGCAAGCAGCTCTAATCCAATCCCATCAAATTACGTCCAGGGTGGGCCTTCTTGCTATAATGAATTTTCAATTAATTCTCAGATGGACTTTGAAAGGGCACATTTTAAAAGGAAAAACCCAGCAATATCCATGGCCTATGATAGAGGGAACAGCTACAATTACCATTGCGCTGTAAATTCACAAGGTAACCCTACATCAGGTCCTCAATATTGGGCATGGGATCCTAATGGCATGCCCCCAAGTTATGGGAATGACAATCAGTTAACTGTTGAAGGGTCTCATAGAAATGTCAGAAGTCGACAGAGTGCTGCTCTTCATTTTGGAATCAACCAAGCTGTACCCTATCAACAAAACAACCTTCCTCATAATCTTCATCCAGCATCTAATTTCTCTGGTCAATGGGGTCATCCTACTCCTCTGGCTTACAACGGAAATATCCCTCCAGGTCTGTAGGATTTCTACAAAATTGGTTGTGGTCTCTTATTGTCTTTTTTTTTTTTTGTCCTTTACTAGATTCTGTAACAATTTGCAGGAGCTGGCAACTTCAATAGTAGCAACACGAGTATGGAAATTGATGGGGGATACCACCACAATCTTCTTCATAGTAGAATCTCTACTCCTCCATTGCCAAATCTCAATGGTCCTTACTTTGGCCACAGTAGCTATGATCAAAGACCACATCCTACAACTTCAACTCATCAATCTGTGGGCTTTACTGCCCCTTTAGCTGACAGAAGGAGACCAGCAATTGAAGCTGTTCCTCCTCTGAGACAGTCAAGACCAGCGTCTATCACAGGCAGGAGCAGCGAGAGAAATGGAAGGTCAAGGGGTCTCTATGACAGATTCCAGCAATTCTCATATGGAAATAATGCCCACAGTGGATGGATATCTGAAGTAAGATCTCTTTTCTTAATATTAAAATTAAAGTAGGAGCTTAGTTTGCATTATGCTATTTCAGATGTTGTGAGGTTTTTATTTTTTGCTTGTATGCCTTATAAATATATATTTATATTTCTTACTTAATTAGGCAGCATAACTAGGTGGATTATTGAGAGTTGGGTGATTACGTCACCTTCTTAAAACTAAGTTGCTCCTTTCATTAAAAAGAACATGTGTCTTGAAACCTTGACTACATCAAATTTTCCGCATTTAGATGAACAATAATCACAAGAATTAACAACTTTGGAAGGATGCATAATTGTGAGGATAAATGCTAAGATATTCTTAATTTTAGCGCTGCCGGAGGTTGATACTAGTGCACACTTATTTTGCAGGGTAGGGCTTTCTATGATTCGAGGAATTTGTTTGATCAGCATCGTGACATGAGACTAGACATCGATAACATGAGCTATGAGGTAATATACTTCCCTTTCTTTCTCTGCCAAGTAGAGTCTCGGTTACTTGTCAACTTGCCTAATTATTTGGCTGGTGCAGGAACTGCTAGCTTTGGAAGAGAGAATTGGTAATGTTAACACAGGTTTATCTGGAGACACCATCCCAAAGTGTTTAGTGGAGACAACACATTGTTCATTGAATCAAATTCAGTATGAGAAAGAAGAGAAAAACTGCATAATATGCTTGGTAAACCTCATAACTCAGAAAAAATATTCTAGTCCCCTATAGAAATCATAAGAAAAATAGAGGATGGTGATCTGGCCTCGCACGAATCTTGATGTGCAGACTGCACCAGTAGACAGTTTGCAGTAATAACCGATAGTGATAGGGTTATTATGTTTCGTGCTATTTCAGGTGTTTTCGTCCCCTATATTCCAGTATGATTTTCTACGAGGGCCCTCTATAGGATTTCCCCCCATAATTCGAATAAATCGCTTTGGTTCTATTGACCTAACATTGAGTATGCCATGGCAGGAAGTGTACAAATATGCGGAGAATATAGGGAAGCTTGCATGTGGGCATGATTTCCATTCAAACTGCATCAAGAAATGGTTGTCGATCAAGAATGCTTGCCCAATATGCAAGGCCTCAGCTGTTCCTGATAATTCTAAGGAGAAATAAACTGTTTCTCGCTAACTAATTGTTTCTTTAAAAAAATATACCGTGCTAATTGTAAATAGGATGTTTAAGCGCAGACCCATTTCATGATGTAAATTTAAACGCCGAATTGTTTTGTTTTTTCTTTTGCCCTTGGATACTTCTGGGTTGTGTACAAGTGTACAGTTTATATGTTGATGAAGGCAGACTTAAAGACGTTATCTTTTTCTGTTGCGCCTGAGAGCTGAGTTACATGGTATTATAGATTTATAAGGGATTGTTCGGTATATGATGCAATTGACAGATGTGGGAATTTTGCATGCAGAAATTGATGCGTGTAACTGTTCTCGTGTGAAACTGATCGTAAATCTGTTTCCATATCTGCAATTTTATAGAGGGAAATGTATTTTTATGTTCAAATCCGGAGTTTGGTTAATTGCAAAAGATGTTTTTTTGAATGCAAAAGATGTCTGTTTTGCATTTTGACAAGATAGAAAGGTTGAGGAGCAATGTTCTCATGCTAAGGGTGTGTGGCCATAAGGGTGTCTTTATTTGTCCAAGAAATTATGATAATTTCTATGATGATGTGGTTTACTTTGTGCGGGCATTTGGTAACTTTCAGCGGAAATTTTCTAGGCGTAGGGTTAGTATTAGATGAGAATCTCAAAGGGTTTTTGCACCCATTGACCTTTCTATAAAAGTCGAAAATTACGAATAATGTAAACTTGCCTCACTTCTGAGAGTCCAAAGCCAAAAGAATATGCCTTTCAACAAAAGAAACTGGTTATGTATAAAGTTGTAAAAGCAAATTAAGAAGCTTGTGGACAAATTTTCGTTTCCTTTTTCTTAAGAAACAATTAAGAGGATAAGAAATCAACATGTATGCCTAAAATGACTAGAAGAGAGATCTAACAAACGGACGCAAATGAAAGAAGACCAAAAGTCCAAACGGATAAGACTTTGAAAAAGAAAGGTTATAATTAAACGTATGGTAGTGAGAATCATTGAGCCCTACCAATGCCACTAATATCCAACCTCTACCTTTCACTTTACAAAAAAATCCCTATTCGTTATATGGTTCTCACTCTAAGTCCTTAATTTTAGTAGGATGTAAAAGGTGCGATATTCTAATTGATATCTATATTCATGTTCAGTTTAGCAAATACTAATATCTATAACCGTCTAATTAAAATGTAAAACAGCTAACAGGACATGGGGGACGTAATAGCAATTTTAATGATTTAATGGACTTCTTCAGAAATATAAAATGTTAAGGGACCAATATGGGAAAAAAACACATATTAAATTGACCAACCGGTAGTTACGCCTCACTCATCAATTATACAGGATTAAACTATTATATATA
>JBAKGM010000081.1:2361041-2392496 GCA_037177215.1 Asparagus racemosus | reverse complement strand
CAAAATCGAACGTTTAAATTATTAATTAGCAAAACCGACCGTTTTTAGGGGAAACGGTCGGTTTTGCGTGGATGAGACACCCGGGACTGCTAGTCCCGGGTATTCAGCTGTACAAAACCCGTGCTTTCTGTTGAAAACCCGGGACTACTGGTCCCGAGTGTTGAGGCAACGTGGTCTCCGTGTATGAAATACAGTCTTTCATCATTATTAAGAGAGAGAGAGAGAGAGTTTTCAAGAGAGCGAGAGAGACAGATCAAATTTGGGGAAATTTTTTATTCGCTCGTTCGATCGATCATGGAGGTTCGCAACGTGGACAACGCGTCGCCACCGCTGTCTCCGGCGCCGTCGTCGAAGCAGCCGAGGCCTCCGCCCAATCCCGTCGATTCGTCTTCTGTCTCCCAAAGGTCTCGTCTTTTTCAAATTAGAAACCATAACTCTTTTGCTTTTTGTGGTAAAGATCGTTAATTTATGTCTGTTTGTGTTCCTGCAGGCTCCAAAAGGAGCTGATGTCGCTCATGGTGCGTTTCCAGTTCTTGATCTGAATTGATGAACTTGTTATTGATTTAGAGTTGGATGTAGAAAATGTTTGATGGTGAAATTAGGGTTTTCTAGTTTGGCAAAAGTAGTCTCTATGATTCAGCTCTGCGTTTCATTTTCTATTTTGGATGCAGTTATTTGTGGATTGGGTGCAATTATGGCTGTTTATTATTGAATTAAATTTGATTTTCTTGGACATTAGAGACCTAAGATGTTTCATAGTGTTAGATCAAATTCAACGTTTAGCAGTGGGTTTCTATGTGATTTGGAGAATATTTCGTGCTAGCTGTTTGGTGAGGTAATTATCTCTGTTAGATTTGCTGCATCTTGATTAAAAATCATGCTGTCAGTCTGACTGTATCAAATTTTTTTTCATTCATATCACAACATTTTGTTACATTTCTATGATTAAAATTTCCACTGTTCTCAAGTAAGTTCATGGGATGGGGGAAATGAACTCATGAAGATTGTTGGTTACTGTTAAGGGGGTGGTCGGAAATTAGATACATGTAGCAAAGTAGACACGTCTACAAATTCCTTCAGATCACACATACACATGCATGTTACATACAGTAGCATATGAAATTGGAAGAAAGGGCTTCTAATGTATATAGCAATGTTGAAAATAATGATAACGCATAACGTAACGCTCTACCTCCTATTAAGAGTTAAAGGGAAAAAAAATGCAAAAAAGCCTAACACGTAGGTTATTTTGTTTATTAGTTATTTACATATTTTATAATATAAACTATTCATCATGACTTTAGAAATTAGAATTATCAAAATTTTCAAACATAACATCACAATTAGGAACAAAACATAAAAGATGTTGATAATAATTCTTACTGTTTAATTTAAACAAATGTAAAAGATGTTAATCATTATTTTGAGAATTAGGAGCAAAAGGTCATAATAAAAAATATTTTAATAAAAACTATTTAATTAGTACAAGCTATATAGATTTACTAGGAAGTACCACACTCGAATAGTCAAGTATATAATAATAAATTTATAGCTAGTTCATAATTACATTCGTTTTATTAGTCACATTCATAATTTCACAATCACATAATAATGTCATCAAAACAAGACATGAAGGCTTAACAAAGAATTGAAAAGTAATTACTTAGCTACTTCAAGTTTTAAGAAAGACTATACTCTCAAGTCTCTATAACTCATATTGAAAAAATGCGTGTTGTATTGAAATAATGCAAGTTATATTGAAATAATGTGAGTTATATTGAAATAATGCATATTATATTGTAATAACGTAGAGTTATGATGTGTTTTCGTTATTTCATAAGGTTGCGTAACATTTGGGGTCTGTTAGGTCATATAACACAACATAACGAGTTACGTGATGGTTTTGTTTCCTTCCAACAATGATATGTAGATAATTTATTTTACTTCTCTGCTATTTTGGAAGACCTGATAAAGAAAGAGGGTAAGTTTATTGTCATTCTATTATATTTAGGAAAAATTTCAGGCTAACCTGTTCTTTTAATAGGAACCACCTGAGATCACTTATAAACAGTGCTTAATGGAGAGGGAATGAGGAATGTGATGACTGATGAACATATGAAATTTGTTGAGAATACTATAAACAAAATTATGACAAAGTTCATTCTGAGAACAGAGTTAAAAAGATAATATGAGATTCCCAGATCCTACCAGCAGTCCAGAAAGTGTCTGTTCTAAAAGTTTTTGTTATTTCTTGTTACTTGAAAAATTCAACAAGGTATTGTTGGTGTAAGTAATAACCAAGGGAAAGAGATATGTGATGAGAGAAAATGTGAGCCTATATCAAATTGCGCTAGCTTTGTCCAACACCAGTGGTATCCTTCGGTTTTGGCTCAATCAAATTGACATGTTAAATTTCAATGTAATATGTTTTATAGGTATTGGTATCTGCGCTCCCTTCAAGCCTTAGTATAATAGTGGTATTTGTCTACAAAGCTCTTCACATATTTTAACCACACTTGCAGCTGTGTATTTTAACTTAATGGTTTCCGGCATTAGTAATTTAGTAAAAACTCTAGAGTTGGTATGCAGGGTATTCCAAAAGATATCCAATCAGCCAGAGACGAGATGTTAAGCTATTTAGCTTCTAACTGGGTAGCATGTAACCTTTAAGCTCAATCTCGATAGACTCCCAGTGTATCCCAAAGTCGCATAACTAACTATTTTGACAGAGTGATGTTATTATATCCACATATGAATTTTAAGGCTGATACCTAGTATCCATATTGAATATTAAGACCGACAACATATAACATGATATCCGTGGATCTTAAGAATGCAAACTTTATCAGATTGCAACAATTTCTGTTTGAATTTGGTTATTGCCCAAACTCAGTTACTTAATTACTCAAATAGGTAATATATCTGGTAAGCCTTTCTTTACTGAAAGTTTGAGTTATCGTGCAAGTTTTTGATATAGTGATTAACATGTTTTTGTTGTAGAATCAACAACATCATGAATACATTCAATTGTGAATTTTAATATCAGATAACTTTCTACCCACTGTAGTTTGTCATTTATAAATACTCTGGATACTTCAGAAGATTTGGTAAGGTTGCATACCAGCTGTCTACCTTACTGATTTTTTTATTTATAGTTTACTATGTTCTTTGTCCCTTCCGGTAAATTACTTCATTCAATGTTCATTATTGCTCTTTCTACATAAACATATATGATAAACATAGTGTTATTCTTTCTGCCCAGATGAGCGCAAACCAAGGAGTATCGGCCTTTCCCGAGGGCGAAAATATTTTCTCTTGGATTGGCACTATTGTTGGGGGCATAGGAACTCCATATGATGGTTTATCTTATAAACTCTCTCTACGTTTTCCCTTGGACTACCCGTTCAAGCCTCCCCAAGTTAAGTTTGAGACCCCGTGTTTTCATCCCAATGTTGATCAATATGGCAACATTTGCCTTGATATCCTTCAGGTAATCAGCAGGCCGATTGAATAATCTTTGTTTCTGGAGGAAAACTTGATGCATATCTGTGTTTATTCTGCTACAGGATATGTGGTCCTCAGCTTACGATTGTAGAACAATCCTTTTGTCCATTCAAAGCTTATTAGGAGGTGAGTTTGCTCTCTCGACATCATCGGGTGAGTGCAAGTTCATTTCCTTTTTTCAGCAGAATCTAATCTTGAGTTATTTGATGCAGAGCCCAATGTCGACAGTCCTCTTAACAGCTATGCTGCCACATTGTGGAGTAACCAAGAAGGTAGTTTGCTTACTTTTTATATTTTTCTTTTTGCAAGTCTTGCCTTCGTCTTTATGTGTGGAAAGTGTAAAGTAAATGAAAAATGATCAAATACCGAAAAGTGACTAATACTTTCTATTTTGTTCTTGTTTGGCAATCGTAAAGTGATTGGAATATAATTGGAAAGTGGAGAGTGTCACGTCAACATTTTAACGCTTTTTCACTTCCCTCAAAATTTGAGAAATTGGATGGAGGAAGAGAAATTAATTTGTTATTCTCTCTTCTCACCATCTGACTTCAATTCTACTATCTACCACGGCAACCAAACAGGCAGAAATAAAGTGGGATCCATATCAGTTGTCATCTCAACTTCCCCCTTTTCACTTTATATTATCCAAACAAGATTTGCTCATAGAAAGTAGAGAGCACTTTATCAATTAACGTATGTTCTGTTAATATTTTATTTCCAATTTCTGTTTGCCAAACACATCAGTTTTGGACTGCATAAGGTCTGCATTTTCATCATATGTCCTTTCACTAGGTCTGTAGAATGGACTCATCAAATTCACATTAGTTTTTGTACTCCAAACGTAATTTTGTCTGTATTTGTTACTCCAAACGTAATTTTGAGCTGGTGACTTCACTAAATAAGCAAAATATTCACGCTATTCTCATGCCTACTAAGTAATGCTGTGATCCATAATTTCAGTTTGTTATCACTTGCTTGTACCTTTCTTACCAATGGAAATAAAAGCTTCAGTGTAAATGAATAATGATGTCTACTGGCCAGTTGTTTTTTTTGGGGGGGGTAAATTACAAAAATAATCCCTGAAACTTTTGTGGGAACGGCCGAAATTCCCCTTGAGGTTTTAAAAGTGACCCAGTTTCAGTTTTTCTAGTCAAATATGTTTATATAGGAGTAAATATAATTGGCATATTCCATGTCACAGTTTTTGTCTCCAAGTCAATTTTGTAGAAATTGAAAATGTAAACTGTCGAAGTGTCATTTTTGAAATCTTAGAAGGGCTTTCTGTCAATCATGCAAACCTTAGGTGGATTTTCTGTAATTTACCCTTAATTTTTTGCTATATTCTCTTGTTTCTAGGCTATGAGATATTGACCATGGAAATCTGTACTTGTTCTGAATGTTAATTTTTCCTTGCAGAGTATAAGAAGATGGTTCATAAACAGTACGTGCATGGTGGTGACTTGCTAGAGAGCTGAAATTCATGCCCTGATTCTATATATTCTTCAAAATTCTGAGTTTGATGCAATTTCTTCCACCTCGCGGCAGTATAAATTGCCTAAACATCTGTAAATCTATGGACACAGCATCTGGAGGTATAGTTACACTACTCAGATCCTCGAGTCTATTAATATTTGCACGTGGAAATATAAAGAAAATGCAACGGAGGTTGTGATTGGTGTATTCTGGTGTTAATAATTTCTCAATAAACTTCTTCTGTTGTTTACTGTGTGACTGTATAATATTCAAAGAAAACTCCTACAGAGACTTCAAATATTGACACATCTGTAATGCGGCCCTTGTATGTTCTATGAGAATTATTAGCAGCTCCATCTGGTGCCGAATTGGTTTTGTGTGCTTTGAGAAAATTTTCTTTTAGGCGCAATCAGGTCTCGTTCTTGAATTGTTATGTAATAAGTTAAGCAAGTGCATCGGCTTGGAGGCACATCCTATTTCCGTTCCCTTTGGAAAATAAATCAGTTACCCCCCACAAATGATGTAAATGCTACTGTTGCTTTAGGTTTACTTCATTGGCAAATTTTTAAGTTGGCCGTACTGGAAAAAGATAGGTTATTTTGGGAAAATGCATTTTACTATGATACTTTTACTGATTAAAATGCATTTTAATATAATACTTTTTACTGATTAAAATCCTAGAGAATTCCAAACAAAAACTTCTCTTGGCTCTTTTTATTTATGTCGTAATATTTTAGCCCTGAATCACTTTTCTCTGAAAAAGCTCCTCCAAGAAGATGAAGGCTTGTACCGCTGATTTAAGATTTCCAGCTGAGCACATTGCATGCTATTGTGTTGTGTTAACCAATTGTTTCATGCGCTTGATTACCAGTGTAAAGTACCCTGAAGAAGAGAGAGATTTGTGATTAGCTCCAGCCCAGGACTGCATCAGAGGGATGGGTTCTGTGAAGCTCCACAAGTTATTAACCTTCCTCGTGAACCATCTATTATTTCTCTTTCTCAACTCAGGAAACGCTACTATATTTCATAAGCAAAAGCCTCTTGGATCATGTGATGCTTTGAGAGTGCTTCAAGTCCTCACTCAAGCGGGCGAAAAAAAAAAAAATTTATGTAGGGAGTCCTCTAGAGAAAATCATATGGGGCGAATCTATCAGGCTTTACATGAATTTTGATGCACATATCTTTTTTTAGACGGTGCAGTCATTACCGCCTACACTGATAGGAACTATATTGATGGATAATAATGACTAAAGTTGACATTGCACCACTTCAGTGCTAGATTTGGTGTCTTCGCCCCCCTATATATAATTATTCTTTTCTATATAGCACCCTCCAGAATTTCTGGTTCAACACAAAGGGCGATTTGAGAAAATCTAGCAGAATTCTTTCACAAATATCAAAGAATTAATGCATTCAAATAAGAATAGATAAAATTTCCATTCAATAGTTTTTGCAAAGGAACAACTACACATAACCAATTACACAGAGGACTTATTTTCATATCCAACACATTGCACACAACAAAATGATCTTGGCAAAACTTCAATCACTGTAGATCTTCACATTCTATCGACCAAACTTGAACTGACATTTTGTACAACAAGTTTACAATGAACATCAACATTTCAGGCCATTTCATCATCTATTTTCCCCAATCATTTTCCAAAACTTAAAGCTAACCATCAAGAAGTGAATAAAGGAACACCTGAATCATCTGAGGATGGCTGAAGTGCACTGATTCTGATATTATACTTCTTTGAACCTCCAACACCATTTCCGGAGCTTGAGTCTGAATTATCTGAGACAATCGGAGATGAGCTCTCTTCATAACAGCTACCGATATAATTTCCACATTTTCGACAAAGAAGCTTCGTTCTCCTCCTGAAAAGTCCCCATGAGTTCTTGGAAGTGAAGTATGGTAGGCATTTCAATTCATCGGTTTGTGAGAATCGACTCTCATCTACCGAGTAAAACGACACAACCCCCTTCTTAATTGATTTTTTATACTTGGATCCAAGATTTGTGGTGTTTCGATTCGATGAGTTGAGATTTAGTTCATACCCACAAGACCCACAACTGCAAGAGTGGCATAAATGTTACAATTTGGAGGATCAATTAAGGTTTTGAGAAGATCATAGAAAGTCATGATTAAGGACTGTGCTAAAAAGATAGATGAATTAAAAATTGGTCAAACTTCAAAAAAACTACCATGATGGGGAATTTTGCACAAAACTACTGCAAACTATTTTGATTAGACAAAACTACTATGAACTTTCAAAACTACAGAAAGATATCACAAACTATTGAAAAATGTTGCTAATGATGTTAACATCTCGGATAAAAGGTCTAACTTATCCTTGTATCCATCAACCCACAAAGTTCATAAGAATAATATATAGAATAAGGGTCAAAACTGTTCAAAATATGTCACGTGTAAAGCACACAGCAACTTTCCCTAAACTGTCATTAGGCATGGTAGTTTAGTAAAAAAAAGTACATGGCAGTTTTCTCTAACAACAAAAGGTTAAAGGGTAGTTATGTGTAAAACAACCCCAAAGTTGTTAAAAACTTATGAACTGAGGTTATCAAAGATGACTATTGTGAGTACATCCTCACTTCGTGCAAGGGTATCTAAACTTGAATTGGTCAACAAATGTTTTCTTTATTACACAAATGGGCACTTCAAAGTGTTAGGCATAGATTCGGTGGAACAGTGATTGACTCCATTAGGGAATGCACCAGCTTCTCAATAATTAAGGATTTGGACCATCTTTACTATGGTTTTGACAGTGGAGAGACTACTTTCTCAGTCATAATCATCTAAATTCAAATTTAGACAACATTTCTAATATAATTAACACTATGATCCCTTATGAATTGCAAATTCCAGGGGACAGGACCCAAATCACTCAAGAGAAGTAGGGAAAAAAAAGAGATCAATTTCTGAGAACTGAAATTGTCCACAAAATTTCATAATAATTAGCTTCCAATCTTTCGTTTTCACTCATGGGTTTTGAATGTTGAATCTGAATTGTTCAGATAAAATTGTAATCCTTCAAATTGAACTGTCTAATTCAATTACCCTATTGAAGGGAATAAATGAAGCCCCCTTTCTAATAGAGCAGACTCAGTTCTCTGTACTAGAGTTCGTGCCAAAATTGGCTATGGAAGAAAAACAGATAATTTTTCTCCTCAAATATCAAATAAAACAAAAACAAGAAGCTAAATATAGCCTATCACGATCAAGACCCAATCTTTTCTTAATTTCTCACATGGGTTTCAATAAAAGGACTCGATTTAGGCATAAAAATGCAAAATTTAGAAAAATCAAGAATCTAATTCTTAGCTTCATCCAAAAGAAAAACTTTTTTTTTTAACCTGTAGACTACATCTCTTTGAGAAGAGAAGTGATCGAGAGTCGCCGGAGCCCCTTGATTATTAGAGTAGCCATCTTGAAGAAGCATCATACTTTTAGAGAGAGAGGGAGAGAGAGACTTGAAGAAGAGTGATGAAGAAAGAAAGAGAGAGAGAGAGAGAGAAAGAGTAGAAGAAGTTTTTAGAGAGAGAAAGGTCGAGGAGCGTGTGGGGACAAAAAACTGGAAACTTTCCACATCCATTATTTTTGGTTGTACGTTCTCAGCCCGTTGGTTTTCTAGACCCAAATGTCAGACTCTATAATGCGACTCCAAAGTACTGGATATTTATCTAGTTAATTATTTGGCTAAATTGCACCAAAATACCTTATATTTCACTCGTTTAGCGCTTATACATCTTTATTTATTTTCCGTAGCATTAGTGTATCCTGAGTTGTTTAAATTTAGCAATTTAGTATTCTATGTTGCACAAACATAAAAAATTTTCACGCGAAAGTTCCATATGATATTGACATATTAATTTTAGAGTTTTTTAGTCATTAATATTTGTTAAATGTACTATTAATCCTATAAAAATTTTAATTTAAACATATTCCTATTCTATTTTAAAAATAAAAACTTGACGTATTTAGCATGAAAATCATCAAATTTAATAGTTAGAATGTTATAAAATTAGCATGTTAATGTTATAGAAGAACTTTCAGATGAAAATTTTCACATTTGCATAATATAATGTTCTAAATTGCTAATTTTAAACAACTCCGGGTATATAAATTCTTGAAAAACCAACTGAGAGTATATAAATGCTAAATTAGTAAAACATAAGGTATTTTAGTGCAATTTAGCCTAACTACTTTCATCAAAACTATGAGACCAAAATATTATTATTAACCTCAGATCTTTTCTTTCTAATTTATTTAGCTCTACGATCACAATTGCCTCCTATTGAATGCTATGTCATCCTTCTAATTATGATCCATGGTAACGATAACAAAGTTATGGAATATGCTGAGGCTTATCGTTGAAATTAACTAAAAAAACTCTACTGAGTTCTTTCATAATATAAACTTTTTTCTTTTTTCAGTCTAGATAAATTAACTAAATGTTGGACATATGTAAAATACCAACTACGTAGTCTATTTTTATTTATATATATTCTAGATTAGGCGTCTGATTTTGTATCAATTCCATGGGATGGTTAATTTTTTAATAAAAAGGGTGACATTCTCCTACGTGGGTGTGGAAGTTGGTTCTTGTCTTTGTTGATAATGATGTAGTGATCTTAGGCGTTGCAACCTCTACTCTTAACACAATCTAAAATCTAACCAAAAGAGTATGAATTTAGCACAAACAATTGTGAACCAAACAAATAAAGACAAGCATAGAGTGGTTCTTTTCGTTTTATACACGGCCAATGGATGTGGACGTCAGCACACTGGACCCACATTCAACCTAAGCTCTGCTCTTATAAAGGATAATTATAGCTAGGCTATATTTTCTATACTTCTCCTACACCGTAAGAAAGAAAAATGTGAACTCCCTTGACGAGTCACAATTTTAGAAAAAGTTAAAGAGATTGGATTTCACACGTTCATCTCTTATAGTGTAGAAATAGTGTAAATAGAATAGAATAGTTATCACTAATCATAAAGAAGATTTTTTTTTTCCGAGAAGCCACCTTGAAAATGAGGTAATTATACAGAAACCACTTTCAATGCCGGTTTATACAAAAAATTAGAGTGGGTTTATGTTGCAAGCAACTACCTCCAAGTCAATTTTTTCTCTTAAAACTTTAAAACATCCTTAAAAAACTCAGACTCAAAACATGTAACTCATTTTGTTAATATTCAAGTTTAGTTAGGATACATCTCGTGTATCTTGAATGTGAATTTTTCTTTTTTGAGGTTATTTTTTTATTTTTTAGTAAAAATTTGACTAGGTGATGGTTTACAGCAACACAAACCCACTTTATATAATTGTCTTACTTTTTTATATAATTGCCTTACGTTTTAAGGTAGTTTTTTTGGTTTTTTTTTTGTGGGGGGCGCGGGGGGGGGTACAAAAACGTTCTTCTTTCATACTCTTGGGGCCAAAGATTCAGAAGGTAGACTAATGATATCGGATCCGATGCACGGCCCAATAACGCGTGGCTTGGAATTTTGAACCCGAGAGCCACTATTATGTTAGTTAATTTTATTTGCTTGCAAATATGTCCTGAATTTATTATCTTTTACGCTTGTAAACATGATTCTTGATTTTATATAAAAAACCATGTACAGGACTAGATAGAGTCCTGACCTAACTTGATTAGAAGCTGTTAACAAAGATTTAATAATTTAATAAAAACATGAAAAATATTAACTCAGTGGAAGAGATAGGCTATACACAGGGCTGAGGGAAAGAGTATGTCCCAAAAATTTGGGATTGGACTTTGTTGTAGTTATTGCCAGAAATCAAGTGTACACCACTTCAACAATTTTCGTTCACCCATTTAAAAAATAAAAGACAAACATGAGGGAAGATAAGGGTTCTTCTAAGTACAAAAGAACATCAATTTCGAAAGTATCCAATGTTTGCCCTTCTTCTAAAAAAAAAGGCTTAATTTAGTTAACATGAGAGCTCCAGTATTTTCAACATTCTATGTTACAATAGAGGCTCGCTTTAAGCACACCTGATCACGTTCCTTTATATTTGATCAGAATGTGATGTTTCGTCGGTAACGTTCGATGGTAGACGATTGACTGCACGGTGGAGTTGATGCTACCGCGATAATGTACTGATGATGATCGACGACGTAGTGTACAGCTTTCCTAGAGAAGCATATAAACACACGACACGACTGAACGAAAGAGCGAAAGACAACAAACATCTGCATGAAATAGCTTGATGCCCCAGAAAGATGTACAAGAAAAATCATAAAGTTACACTTCTCTAGCTACCGAAACTTGCAAGTAAAATTCTGCAGGCGAAACCAGAATAAAGATGTTTTCTATAGGAACATGGATTGATGATATGAGTAGGATACAGCATCTCTAATCTACTCAACAAAGTATATCCATCACAATCCCACGTGCACCTCAAATTCTCGCTTATACCTGCTCTTTACATACGCAACACCTCAAATTCTCGCTTGTACATGCTCTTTACATACGTAACTCAAAACTAGTCCCGCGTACCAAAATTCTACTCAAACAAGCATTCAAAAGTGATCCCATAGATAATGATGCCAAGAAGATAATGATGACCTCACGTCGTGCGGCCACTGTCAATATGGTCACATGTCTGCTAATACAATCACAACTGTTTTGATAGACAGTGATGACTATACTGATAGATATTAGTGATATATACATCAAAATTAGCGATGCGTCTCCTTTCCAAAAGATATTCTTCAGAAGGTCGTCTTTATGATTTTTTTTTTTACATTTCCATTCAACTCCTACCTGACAAGATCTAACACGTATGAAACCTACAACCTTAACTTTTCCCCGTGCATCGCCCACGTTAATTCGTGCGACTTAGGCTCCTGATTCCACCTGCAAAGTCCACTCTTACCGGACGCATGAACCCTGAGAAGCAACTCAGCTGCGGCAATCAAGAAGTGGACGGCCTGCATTGGCCTTAAGATTTGAGCTATTGATTTGAGGGTATCAAGCCTTAGCGTATCTGCTCTGTTTAAAACGTCGGCCACCTTCTCCCTCCTCTCCCTCATGTCCGACTCCATCGCCGTCTCCACTTGGCCGCCATCCTCCATGGTCTTCATCATCGATTCGGTGATCTCGTGAGAGATGTCCATGAGTCTCACTGATGCCACCAATTCCTTAAAAACAACGAAACGTGTTTAGAATTTTGCTCAGCACAACTTCAAAGTACTATGGCAGCGGAAGGGGCTTCTCGCATGGTATCAGAGCATCATGTTCAAATCTTATAAGGGCGCGCTTAAGGGATCACTAATCAATTTAGTATAAATCATGTGTATTTAGCCAAACAAGCGGAATTCTAACTCACATATTTCGATCAATAGGGAAATTTACTTTGTTACTCTTGTATACATCTCAGCATCAAACTATTATCGTATAAACATATTCTGTATTTGGCACTAATTAGGTAACATTATCTATACATGCACATGTTATAGGCTATCTATTGCAAGTTCTACAAAATAAAAGACAGTATATAGGCACCAACATATATAAGGTAGTGAGCGTTAATACTCTTAGTATGTTATTACTATAGTTATGTCCACCTTTAAAACTATATCATATGTCATTAACTGAACCATCAATTTCATTTATTGTGATCTGCATGTGTCGAATGATCTACACATAGGCATAACTAAGCCAGCCATGGCATGTATATAATAGGATTTGTAGCAATAATGGAGCCACTTCAAGGTGTTTGATTTGCGACGGTTGAATAATGATTTTAATTTGCACTATAATATTGTTCTAGAGGTATGCATGCTACATATTGACTGTTGCACTTAGGCCACAGAGACAACTAACCCGTTAGGTAAATCAAGCATTAATCATAAGAAAAAACAATGGTTGATATTTTGTAAATAGATGCATTGCCAAATGTCATTTTGCTAAATATATCAAGATGCGCTTGGATGATTAATTAAAAGGGCAAAATGGAGTGAGCAGAAATATACATTTACCATACTTAATTTTTTTTAGCCTTTGGGAGATTACCACCTTATTCTTATCTTTGCTATCTAGAAGGAATATTTTGCTGCTCTAGGTTATGCTTAATCAACTGTAAATTTTTTCACTAAGCACTTGAAATCTAGCTCTGACATAGCATTCTGAGTTGTAAACTACCAATAATTTGTTCAGTTCTAGATAGTCTATTCGCCAACATTTTAACTAAACTGATAATAAGTGACACAACGCGATATCACATAGTCTATTTTCAATTAAGGCATAATATTTATGGGGGTTATTTGCATATTGATACCCCAATGCTTCACTCTTTTTAACTTTCATACCCTGAAGTTCAAAAGTTTGACAGTTTCATACACCGAGACACAAAACATTAACATTAATTTGTTCCAGTTTAGTATTTGTAGTTTTCTTGGTTACTTTTTCTAGTTGGGCATAGACCCTTGTAGTATCGCCTGATTGCAGATAGAAGTAACTGAGAAAACAATTTCATTATCAAAATTAAGTTTTTTGAGTTCGAAAAAGGCAAAAGTTAAGGTTTCGGGGTATCGAATTGTTAAATTGACATCAACTTGAAAAATTTAGGGTACCAAACTCTCAAAATAGAACTTTTGGTTTTCAAGTTTAAAAAAAGATTGAAACTTTAGGATATCAAAGTGCAAATTAACCCAGGTTATAACCCTTAGTCCTCACTCTCAACCCACACCTCAAAATAAACCAACCTGAGCCCGAACTTCTTGCTCAGGGATCTCCTTCTCCGGCCCAAGCTATTTGAGATTTTTTTTGTTGGGTCTTAACTTTTGTTAAATTTACTATTAAACCACCGTCATTCTATTTCAACTATACCTCAATCATGTTATAAAATAGAATCATGATGGATTTAATAGTACACGCGACAAAAACTAAGAGGTAAAATGCTATAAATTAGCTTCGTGAGGGTCGCACGCAGAGAAAATTACTGGGCAAAATTCCCACTTTTGCTCCAACTTTCGCATAATACAAGATATCGAAGTGTGAATTTTAGAAAGTTTAAGGTGTACAAGTGCTTAAAAGAACAAATAAGGGTATATAAGTGCCAGCCAGTTAAAGCTACAAGGTATTAAAATGCTAACTAGCGTAATTTTAAAATATTAGTTCACGTGGGCTTTATGTCGTCAGTTCACATGGGCCGCATCAGTGAAAACAGCCTTCATTAAGGGCCCGTTTAGTTGCGTTGTTTTTGCTTGAAAGTTACTGTAGCGGTCAGGCAACAGTAACTTTCACGCGTTTACATTATTTGGATGTGCAAATGGAGTGCTGACGTGACACTAAAAAATTCAATGTGGCAACTTCTGATCAATTCCTCTCAAAAAGAAGCGTTTTTTGTGAAAGTTACTGTAGCTGTCAGGACCAAGTTTCCAACTTGATTCCTAGCTACAGTAACTTTCTCGTGAAAAACATAAAAAGAGCCAAACGGGCCCTAAGGCTCATCTCATTGTTGATTTGTGCTCGTTCAACAACATTCTGAGTTTAGCCGCTTGTTTGAGGTCTCATCAGGCGAGCACATCACATACCCTCTCAGGTAACTGCCACTCACAAAATAGAAGCAGAGATGCATGCTTCAACAAGATACCGTTTTAGGTTGAGTAAATTGCAACTGTAATTATAATATAGCTGAGACGCTGCGACTAATCGTACATGCAATTACAGTTATAACTATTTAGTTTAATTTTGAAGTATTTCGATTTGCAATTGCCCTTGTTTGGTACTACCTTTAACTTTTCGCATGCAACTTATCTTTAGCTTTAAAAAATTAAAAATAATTATTAGTTAATTTTATATGTTCACAATATTTATTTTTAATATTTCTAAAATAATATTAATATTCTAAAAATTACTTTGAAATTATATTCTTTTTTAAATATTATTTTAGAAATAGTTTCTATTTTAGGAATAATTATTTTTTAAAAATTTAGGTGATGGTTAGACACGCCCTAAGAGTGGTCACTGCTCACTTTATTAGAAATAAAGCATATGAAATTATGGCCCGAAATTAAAGTGAATTCTATTTTTTTTTTTTATAAAAAAAAAACAGGTATGCTTTAGACATTGATCCATGTCGAAATCGTGGTATGGAAAAAGATTCCGAGAGGGGTAATTAAACCATGTGATGATGGTCTACTTCTTTTCTTTGTTACAAACTAATTTTCATCTTTAGATTGAAACACTCTAACTTGCATTGATTAATGTGCATCTCACAACATTAATAAGCGTGCTCAACACTAATTGCTAACATCAATAAACTCTCAAAACTGTATATTATCTGGTTTATAAAGGCAAAATGAATAAAACTTTAAGTCAAAACAGTAACTTGTTTTCCTGTATTAAGTTTCAAGCAGATAACAGACTTTGGAAGTATAAAACATGCACCTTCAAAACGTAGCAATTTCAGAAATGAGTGGTTTGTCCACTGACTAAAGATTGGTTAAGGGTTTCCTGCATCTTTTATTTGATGGGTTGTTCATCTTGTAACTTCTTCTGGATAAAAATTTATCCCTCTGCAAAAACCAATAACTAGTGATATTGGAAGATTGTCATGTGTTAGAATAATCAGGAATGATTTGCTAAACTTGATTACTTGCTTTAATTATGGATAGTTAGTTACAGTAATCATCATACTTTTGGCCAGCTAATTTGAGAGGATTTTTGGTAACTTCAATGGTAAATGAATGGGCCATTTGTAATGTATCCAGTCATAAAATGATTGATTATCATAGTTGAATTGATGATAAGCACATAATAAATGTGTTTAGTGAATCTGCTTGAGTTTTCCCTTTCTAATTTTTGCGTATCAACCTAGTACCCCCCCCCCCCCCCCCCCCCTTTTTCTTTGAAGGATTCAATATAATTAAGGCACGGAGATATCTTAAATAATAAATCAAAATCCAGTCAATGCAGGACCAATATTATCTTGGTCGTGTATTAGCAGACAATATATATATGGACTTGCCAATCCATATTATATATAATATATGCAAGATATGCAAAATTCAGACTTATTATGGATCTATGCCAACAGAAGTTGGAGGAAGAATCGAATATTCAGTGATCGAAGGATTCATTCCAGAGTTCCAATTTCTGCCGCTTCTTCTCCCTCTGAATCAGACATTTTCTTGCCATAATGTTCAGTTCCTATTATCAATGATACTGTTCAGATCCTAGATGTAAAAATAGAAAAATATAATCGTGTAAGGATGAACTTATTTTGTACTCTATTATATCCATCATAGCAGTAACAAGATTTATCGTTGCCCGTAATCATCTTTTCTCTCCCCTTATGCATTTGGTAATTTCTGGTGTTCGGTTAAGAGGTTAACCAAACCATGTTTGGAAATTTTTTTAACTGAAGAGGGATGATTTTGCAAGACCCTATATAGGTTTTTGGGGACTAATTTGCAATTTTCAAGATTTGACGGACTAATATGGAATATTTATGATTTTAAGGACTAATATCTGAAAAAACATAATCTAATTTAGGATGCTGTTGTAACTTCTTGATACTAAACAGAGGCTCAAATTTTTAACCTCTGATTAATCGGAAGTATGATTTGTTCTCAACTCTTCTTCGCTGTCCATGTTGTGTTTTACATTTAGACCGATGAAAAGGTCTACTATGTATTCATGCAGCAAAATTTTGGAATTTGAATTAGCTCAACTTGTAGACTGGTGTTAAGAAGTAATCAGAGCAAATTTGTACCAATAAATGCTGGAAGGAAAAGCTTGGATTAAAAAAGTAACAAAGTTTTGCATCTCAATATATGCAACAGATTTATGTTAATTAACTGTCTCAAATAATTACAATCTCCTCTTTAGCAGCTTAATTAGTTCTTTCAGCAATAGCAAATAAATAAGATACAGCTAATACTCAGAATGCGCATGCTATTGAACCCTCTACTCTTTATTTTTTCCCCAGAAACTGATTTATATAGCTTACACAGTTACTGCAAGAGATTTGCAGGGACTGAAAGAATCAAACAAGAACCAATTTAATGAAAAATTTTACCATAAAAATTATATAACAATTAAACTTTTATGACAAGTCATCTGGGCATGGGTCTATTCTTCAAGAAATGTCTGAAGAGTATCATAGCTTGTCGAGGACGGTGAAGAGGAACCTCATGTCCTGCTCCTTTAACGGTCACCAAGGTCAGACCTCTGTAAACTTGGCTCCATCCACCAACCTGACCAAATTTGCACAAGTAACCAGTACAAATATTTTTCATGAAAAAGATCTAACAGTAGCCTGAAACTTAAAGAAAAATGTTCATGAAGCTGACCTTTCCATTGTCATACCAAGGGTACCAACTGATAAGGGTTGGGAGTTTGAGAGCATCAATCGAGTATCGGGTTGCAGTCACAGGAACTACTGCATCAGTATCTCCACTGTATAAAAGCATTACATTATTCTAGGATTATGTTCGCTGTAATGTATATGTGGCTTATTCATGATAACTACTTATTTTCATGCCAAAATATCATTTCCGATATCATTTAAAATGTACTAGTTTGCACAAGTTCAATGCAGAAAAAGGACGTATCGAACTAAAAAATATACCTGAACACCCAAATTCTTATGCCACCAGCAATAAGCTCTTGGTAGATAGGAAGCATAGATTTCGGCGAGTCAGCCCAGTAATTTCCAACAATATCACTGCCAATAACAGGAAAATACTATAAATAAATCTTTCTCTATTAAAAAATACATTAACTCCTGATAAAGGTAATGAACCTGCAAGTATCCCAGGGATAATTTATCCCAGTAACATTGGCATGCATTGCTCTTTGAACTTCAGGCCGATTATAGTAAACCTTTGCATATCTATCGGTGCAAGGATCATACGCTCTCGACATCCAAGGCTGAGTTTAAATAACTTAAATGTGATATATAAAGTTTAATTATGTCGATTGAATTGTAAAGGATGGGAGATTTTGAGAACTTACATAGTGACCTTTTAAGTTGCGCTTTAGAGAACTCGTATCATTACAAGGGCGTGTATAAACACTGTAAGGATCGATGTTACCTTGTTCTTCACTAGCTACATTGAGAGCTCTCACACACTCAACTGAAGGGTGCTCAGATGATTGATAGTTACATTTAGCTCTCAGTTCATGATACAATTTATCTGAGATCAAACCATGAGTCCACCAATATTCAAATGTGCCGATATAATCGTTATAGTCATCTGTAACAGCATTGCCCACCTATAGAAATTGCAATTTCAAAGTTTAAAAATACAAAATGTAATGAAGATCGTTGCTTAAAAGACTCAGATTTTACCATGAATCCTTTGAAATTGATGAATGGGTTCTGAATTCCCTTGTTTTTCCGATAAATAAGCTGTGATAACTGAGGTACATAGTGTCCTGGATTGCAATATTTACAAAAATTAACATTTTGAACCCTTATAACATAAAGAAAGGATTTATTAAAATTAGAAACGAACCTGCATAACTCTCTCCAGCAATATAGAAATCGCGATACTTGTACTCTGGAAACCTCTCAAACCAATTCACAAGAAAACGGTAGGCATCGATAGCTGCAATTTTCATCATATTTCTCACATTTTTGCAATGTAACCGCAAATTTATTCCAAAAATTGCTCAGAAAAACGAAGAATGATCTTAACCTGTTCTCGTGTCTCCATTAGTGTAAAGATCCAATGAAGAATTCGAATACGAAAATCCAACACCAGCAGGACTCTCCAAGAACAGTAGATTCGCCGCTAAAAACAGCCAAACACAACCCAAATGAAGCAATGTAGTACAAGTATGCAATAAATATCAAATTGCTAGTGATTGAAGAGATAAGATAAAAAGATTTACAAAAATATCCCGTTATGAAGCCAAGATGCTGAAATCATAAAACCCCCCTTCTGAAATCAAAACCAACCCGAACAAATTTCATCTTTCAATCTTGAAAATCCAATACTCAAAGGAGAAAATATAACCACTAACACAACGCGAATCGCCTACATATTTTAGCACAAGCATGACCATTATTCCAAGAATGATAGTTGTTACTGCCAGAATATAAAATTTATAAATCATAACTCTCAACCATCGTCACAACTTCAATATTATAATGCAGTTACAAGAAACATTTAACATAGTACCAGAGCAACCAAAGTTCAAATCCCACAATCAGCATGTTTTAGTTTTGTCACGTACCATTGTTCCAAGAATGGGGGTTGCTATAAAGGCTAAGCCCATCGGGCCTAATCCGAAAAGGCCCAATCTCCTCCGAGGCCCCATACCCGATCGAAGAGCATCCGGGCCCGCCATTGAGCCACAGAACCAGCGGGGCGGGCTGGGCCGAGGGCTGGGCCTCAACCAGCCAATAAAACAGGGCCCGCCCGGCCCGTGGGTCGACGGTGACATAGCCGGAGTACTGCGAGAATGCGACCGACGGTTGACCAGGGAGTTGACCGATGCGGTCACCGTCCCTGTCGTTGCATTGAGAGGGAGAGAGTAGGAGAGAGAATGTTAGAGAGAGAAAGAGAGAGGCTGAGATCTTCATTTTTTTTTTCGAGTTCGAGGGGGGAGAGAGAATGGGGAGGGAGTGGGGGTCAGTTTTTGATGGAGGGAAAGTGGAGTTTTGTGGTGGGGTCCAGTGAGGACAGTTGACATTGGGTGTTTGTTTATGGTCTATAATTGTCAAGTGAGAATGTGAGCGATTAATGATTTGATTAAGTTAGATGATTGTCCACCGACACATTGATCGCTTGCTCAGTCATGATAATGAAATAATAATATTCTGAGATTGCAATAACTTGATACAGACTTGATATAAAAGACTGATATTAATATGCATGAGTGAATATTCTAGAGTTTGCTTGAAGTGCAAAATGAGCCTTAGTATTGTCAACTTTGCGTAATTCCCCCATTTAGATCGTTCGCCTATCAAATAATAGAATTGTGATTTGAAAAAGTGATTTATATATTGTCTACTTGTAATGAGAAGACCTCTAAATCAGTTATTTATTATTCAAAATCAGCGGGGGAGAAAAGCAAAGAACATGTCTAGCTGAAACATAGAATTTAAGTAGTCTTTCGTAACTTCTCCATTACTAAAAGACAACACTAGGATAATGTATTTTCTCCTATAATCATGAATTATTTAGTCAATTGTTGTAAATAATTCTAAATTTTTAGTATTTACGATATCTCTCACGTATACTTCAACCGGGATAAATTATAGTGACCAACTAAATCATATGTAATTATGAAAAAAAATTTGTTAAACTACTTCTCGAATCCAACGTGTGGGTCCCACGAGCACCGGCCATGGGCCAACGAGGAGGAGCTGTATAGTGCGTTTCTTTGTTCCTTCGTGTTGAGAGTCTAGTGGTGATGAGTATCACAGCTGTCCACGTGGGACGCAATTAGTTGCAGTTAAATATAGTTTTCATTGTTTAATGATCTTTTAAGTCTTTAGTGTTGTTTGTTAATGAGGTAGATTAAAAGTGAAATGTAAAACTTGGTGAATAATAGTCATATGATTATTGGGATATAATTCAAAGTCCAGGGTAGTTGATGGAACATGGACAGCATTTAAGATACTGCTCTTATCTTGTCATGTGCAGCACTGAGAATAAATGACTGGGGTCGGTTAACAAATGTATGAAAACTTCGGTAATGTAATCTAATATCTAAATTCGATCATCAACTAATTAGGCATAATGAGGAAAAAATGTCATACATAGAAGGACATGAAATAAAGATATCTGACTTAGCATGACTCTTAGTGCATATATTATTAATATATCAGCTAGTGGTGGAGTCAGATTATTTACCGATACACACTATACTAGTAGCAACTTTAACATCAAAAATTCAAAACTTTTGTTTGCCTACATATTGTTGCAATAACAAACTGTAGTTATAACAACAAAATAAGCAAAAAATGAAGGTGATGGAGCAGCGCTCAAACTCAAGAGCGTTGCAACATTGTTTGAGAACACCATCAATATTTAATATTCTAACTTTTCTTAATCAAATAAACCAGGTTCATGCTAAACCAGATGTCTTTACGTTCTGTTTTTTTCTATAGATGACTCTCCATAGTTTTTTCTTTTGTCCTGAAAAGAACGTATATTTTGGGATAAACGGTATTGGGCTAAATAGCCAATGACAATTAAGAATTAACATAGTATATTTGGATAAAGTTTCATTTAGGAGTGTTATTGCAGTTAAAATTTTTGAGAATCTACTAAATGAGAAATATAAAGATTTAGAGTTCCAATGTAAAATATTTTAGGACAGCAGGGTCTCCTACGAAAAAATCCCTATATAGTAAAAGTTTCTATAATAACACTAGTACAAATATGAAAATATGAAGATCTACTTTAGAAAGTCACTTATGCCCTTCTAAAATTCACCGCCATCGACAGTTAATCAATGTGTAATCAAAGTTTAACTCAATCTAATCCCATTCAAATCCGAAATTTAGTCAAATTAGATAACGCCGGCGGTCAAAAGGCACAGTATATGTACAATATTTATTGTGTAATTCTTTAATTATAATACTGCAGATCCACAATCAAAAGGTTTGGAGAAAGTAGGGATCTTTCATTTCATTTTTCTTCTTTCAAAAGATTTGATCTTTTTCTTGTTTATCCCATAAAGTTGGGGTCTTTCCTTCTAATTTTGATTGTAGGGTTTCGTTGGGTTCTCTGGCGATGGCCAATCAGTTCGTTGATGGCGGGGTACCATTCTTCTTCTTGATTAATTTGTTGTTAGATTTCTAGAATTTCATGGAATTTTTCTTCTTTGTATATTTGTGTATATAGTTCAAAATCAACTGCTTATATGATAGGAATACGAAAAAAAATGATAGTTGGAAACCATTACTATTTGATTCTTGGTATAAATTAGCTCTGCCCATCAGCTATATTTTCTTTTT
Source organism: Asparagus racemosus (assembly GCA_037177215.1). Classification (NCBI taxonomy): domain Eukaryota; kingdom Viridiplantae; phylum Streptophyta; class Magnoliopsida; order Asparagales; family Asparagaceae; genus Asparagus; species Asparagus racemosus. The sequence goes on along the minus strand of JBAKGM010000081.1, from coordinate 2,370,540 downwards.
TTTCGGTTAATTTTGTGTGATGTTTCACATTAATTTTTTTTCCTAATCAGCGATTAAGTAGAGTGACATGTTGAATGGATTCGACATATACATGGATTTCGAAAAAAAGGTTCATGACGTATCATTTTGATATCATGGGAAAGAAAAAAAAAAGCAGAAAAATTAGGCATAAGACATCCAAATTAGGAGATTAGTTCATTTCGCATGGAATTTTACCACTCAATCTAGTTTCTTCCTTGAGGCTGGCACTTGAAATATATTGAGAACAAGACTATGATTGGTGGACCATGGATAATGAGCATTATATCATCAGTTAGGGGTCGTCTTCACCTTCGATTTCTACTTGCATTCCAGTTATCTCTATTTATGTGTTTTGAAAAGAAAAATTATTCTTTAAGTAGTTAAAAACTGTTAGACTAGTTATTATTCAATCAGTTGCTGTTGATTTTATTCCCATTTGAAAAGCATTGGATGAGAATCATACAATTCGGTAGTGCTTGTAATTCAGTAATGCTTGTGGCTAATTCCATCTGATAAGTGAGCACTAATAAACTGTTTGATGTTGGGAAGTAATCCCTTTTTTGTTGGGAACAACCGAGGCCCAATAGAGCTGGGTCGCAGCGAATATTAGTGCTGAAATAGTAAAGTTAAACACACAATTTTTTACGTGGAAAACCCTCTAAATGAATTTGGAGTAAAAACCACGGGTAAGAATAAAAGAATCCACTATGATGAAAATTTAGGAGTTACAATCTCTCTTTACAAGGAGAAACTCTTTCTATTTTCTCTCTCATTTTTTTCTCTTAATTGGAGACACTGGTATTCTGGGATGATTTCAATTTAACTCTGAGGGGGCTACATACAGGAGATTCGCTGTAGGCGCGCACTGTTGCTACAGTGTTGTGCAGTAACAGTTGGGCAGTGATTACTGTAGCGGGTAGATATTTACTATAGGCATGATGGCTGTCTCAACTTTTCAACATTTTTCCCTTGCAAATATTAATATGATTACTGCCTACTTGCAAAACTGCGGTGATCACTGTATTCATAAGAAAATAGGCAATACTTGTTTAGTTCTTCATATCCATTTGCAAAGATTATATCTCAAATTGAACCTTGTTCTTTGTATTCTTTTTGCTTGTTGATTAATGCACAAATTAGTTAATGCATATATCAAAATAGCGTCTAATATTTTTTCTTACCAATTAATGCATACATTAATTTTGATTGTTTGCCGATTTTAGACACTGTTTAGTGCTCCATTCAAGATTAAGTAGGCATATCAAACCCTTACAACTAGCTTATTGAATTATTTTCTGGCTATCACTAAATGTAAGTTACACCTTAGTATTATTAAACATGACATGTTGCAGACTTAAACCTTTCTTTCAAACTTAATGAATTTATAATGTGCACATAAGTTACTTTAGACATTTGCCAAGAACATTTCAATGAGATCCCAAATGAGTTAAAAAACTAACTGGAAATTAATGTCGTCGTGAGATCCAGGTTATACGTGCTAATAACATAGAAAATAGGTGCTAAGTAGCTCCCCATCCTTCATGTCGTCATGGGAAACGTAAATGTTTTAGTTGAAAGAAGGAAGCCTAAGTGGAAAAACTATTAATGATTTGTAAATGGGTCAAAATGCAAGGTGCTGAAATGAGCGTATATATATTGGGAATTTAGAATATTCTGACCAAACGAAGGAATAGGTGCACCCTTTTTGTAGACCCCTTCTAGATTTTAAATTATGGACCTCGCATTTCCCTTATTTGTGTTGAGAATTAAAGGAGGCTTTGAAGGTTAGTATTCTGTGAAGCATTCAGCAGAATATAATACTAGTTGAATTTGTTAATTAAATCTAAGTTTATCTAGGGTTTTTGTATATATGTAGTACTTCTATAAAAGAGCTCAGTCTGACATCAGATATGTTAAAAACAAGACAGCATAACTTAAAACACCTTAAATAGCCTTGTCCATAATTTTTCACTTAACCAAATTATTTCGTTTTTCTTATTCAATTTCCCTTTCTTTTTCTTTTTAGCATTTTGTCAAATGAAAGCTAGACTGGTCCAACCAGGGAGCTGAAATGTCTAGTGGCAAATGTTTTTCAGGGAAAAAAAACAATCTATACCTCACTGGATGATGATTGACATCCTTTGTCGAAAAAACTTGCATCTCCTTGATTGTTTTAACTTTAAAGTACACTCTCTTTTTTCTTGGTTCTTGATGGATATTTTTCCTGTGAGCAGGGAAATGTGATCATTGATGAAAGAGCTCAAGGTTTAAACCCAGGAGTTGTGGTTCTAGTCGTGGTTGTAGGACTTCTGCTGCTATTCTTTGTGGGAAACTATGCTCTATATGTTTATGCTCAAAAGACCCTCCCACCAAAGAAAAAGAAACCGATTTCAAAGAAGAAGATGAAGAAGGAGAGGCTCAAGAAAGGGGTCTCTGCCCCTGGAGAGTAAAGTTAAAATCTTGTTGTGTCTCTCGATATTTAAAGTTTCTCGTGGTTTAGGATAATATTTTTGTTTACTGCGTTGTAGTTTTGGAATTTAATTTGCTTGCCAAATAGTTTTCTTTGCTTCTGAAATAATTGTATATGCAGTAGTTTGAACATTTTGTTCTTTGGGTTACTTGTGGGTTACACATTCAAAATATGGTCATTAGACAATGATAAAGACAGTGCGAAAATTGTTCAACTTGTTGATGTTGCCTTCTTCGTCATCTTAACTATTCTTTGATGTTGTGTTTCAATTTATTGAAAGAGGTAGGCAGCTTTGAAAGAGAGAATGCGTATTTGTATTGATTCGAGCCTGAAGAAATTGCCAGGAACTTGATAACTGCAGAACGGAAACACAACAACAATAAAGTTTTAATCTCCAAATTTTATAGGTCGCCCATATGAATCATACTATTTCATTTTAGATTCAGTCCAGCGTTACATCACGTTAAGCTCCATGATGTCCTTAAAACGCTTTTATCCAAGTTTTCTTGGCTCTACTTCTAGTCCTTCCTCAATTAATTATAATCTTATCCCCTCTCCTAATTGGTACATGTTGCAGTCTTCATTGCACATGACCAAACTTATCTTTATCGACTCTCGCTTTATCTTCAATTGGAGTAACATCTGCCCTCCCACCAATGCACTCAATTCCTATGCATGTGTGTTACAGTTAATAGAAATGAAGATGATCGTATTGCCAGAGGGTAAAAGACTCACATTCAAATGTGATGGGAATCTTTAGAAAGTCTATGTGAGAAAGAAGAAAATATGAATCAAATTTCCAGATATTGAGTTTGATACTTTGAGATTATATTGGATTGTCATGAAGATTTTATTAGATTTAATTTGATTGTTAGGGATTTTAGTTTTCTTTTTATGAGGATTTCTATTTTCTTCCTTAGAAAGATTGTTGCCTTTTATTTTTTTTAAATAAGGGATATAAGCCTCTAGAGAAGGCAGACTATTGAGAAATAAAAATCTGAGTTTTCAAATTGGCATGTGAATTGCTATAAGGGTGTAAAGCCTATTTTATTTTATTGTTCTAGCCAAATCACAGCCCTTCATTACAATGTCAACTCATATCCAACCCTCCACTCAAACAAACCTTAACAACATACAAGATCTCGCCGTCACTGTTCACGTAAACAGTACCTTCTTAACAGCGATTACTGTTCAGGCCGCCAAATCACTGTTCGCGACTCCGACCCAAGCACCCAATCATTGTTCACTGCTGAATCACTGTTCACTGCTTGCGGAATCACTATTCACGGTGTCGAATCACTGTTCACGGTCACCGATTGTTGTCCACGCCCTCCGAAGCTGTTTTGCGTGAACAGTAACTTCAAAGAGCTCTCTCAAAACCCTACACTTGCTAAATTTACTTCAGATCTAAGTTGATTGCTTTGTCGAATAATTGTCTCTTTATTTCTAGGTGTGTGATAACGTCAAATCTAAGTATTTAAGGACTAGCTTCTTCAATTTCATGGATTAGTTCATCGAGTTTGCAACGAATCTTTCGACTCGGTTCTGATTCGGATCTTATACGATCTTACACCCTCAAGTGATCTCTAATTATAATCACACTTCCAGACCTTACTCCTGTAACGCTATAGAACTTGTAGTTAATTTATGAATATCATTGGTTATTGTTCTCTATATGCGAATCTTATTTAAATGTTCATCGCATGCATATAATTGGAGTGCATCCATATTTGGGATCATGTTAGACTTTTGCATACATGACTAATTGCATACACTAAGTTGCTTTCTAGGTAATCACCCGAGTGTTTGCTTGATTCATTTGGCATTAGTGTTTTCCTTTGTCCTGTCCTGCATCACCCCCCTTTAGGTTTTCACTGAAATCAAGTCACCTACCTCAATTTCAAGAACAATCAAGAAACCTAGTTTTCTGAAGGTGTAAACTGTATAATAACTTTTATCACTAAATTAACTACACTGCCTTCACGTTTTAACATAAATCAAATGACTTGTATAAACTAAATTCACTATATCCCCTTCTTGTTTTGACATAAATCAAAAAACCTCCCTCAATTCAAGAACAGTCAATAAGCTAGTTTTCTGAAGGTATATAGTATACAATGCACCTTCAAGTTTTGACCAAAATCAAATAACCTCCCTCAATTTCAAGGGCAATCAATAAATCTAGTTTTCTGAGGGTATATACCATATAAATGACTTTTAGACACTAAATTAGTAAGGGCTTAGTATCAAATGAGCCTAAAAGTCCAAAACTGTTACTTTACATATTTCACCGACCTTATTCCAACATCATGAGTTATACATAGAGGACAAATATATGTTTAAAAAAACAAGGAAAAAGTTATAGTTCGTGAATGTTATGACTCTAATGTAACATAGATTCTACTACAATTTACAACTATAATTGGTAGAGAAAAGGAGACGAAGATGCTAGCGAAAGGGATGAAGTGGGTTAAACCCATTTCTTATTACCCATGTTCCAAATCAAATCAGAACGAGCACTTTGGATTAATGGTGGGTTCAAGATAGGATGAGCATTATCAACGGTTTCATTTAATTATCGTCAGTAAGGCAAAGATAATGAGGAGCATTTTGCGCTCGGCTTGTTATCCCAAGTGAGCAATGATTTCAAAGTGAGTTCAATTGTTCTAGTTAGTTTAATATTTATCAACATTAGGTCAAACAAACTACTCAATTTTATGCAATCATCATCCCCCAACCAAAAACCTAGATAATTATTAGATTCAATATATTAAGGTCGACTTGAACAATATGAAATCACATCAAAATCAGCCCAAATCTAGAAAAATTAAAAATCGCAAAATTAATCCAAAAATTTTGAAATTTTGCTAATCGAGACAACCTCTCTCGTCGACGACATCCAGAGAGCAGTGGACGATGTGGTGGAGCTTTAGGGCATCGTCCGCCTCGGTGAAGCTCTGCAGGTACAGCGGATTGTTCTGACGGAGACGGAGAGATAACGGACGTTAGATTTGACGGAGGAAGAGAGATGGAAAGTGAGATCTGGAAGCTTACCTGATGGCCGACGACGGCGACGCAGACGATCATCGTTAACGGCCGCGGTGTGGTGCCTCGCGGAGGATTTTAAGGAGTGGGTTTTTTTGGGTCCTCAGGCGAGATCAGAGTGAAAGGATTTGTGGGCTTGGACTTTAGGACCCGGTTCCTTTTTCGGTAGGGCCCAGTTTGGTTAACTGTTACTGACCCCACGTGTGAGGGACTTGGGAGCAATTTTTTGAGATTAATGGGATTAATATGAAATTTTTGAAGAATTGAGGACCAATACTAATAACTCTATTTATATCCGTACATTGGTTTTAGCTTGAGCATCGTATTTAATATTTGCATAATAACTTGGACTGTATTTCAGGTCTAATAGTGTAACCTGATATGTCCCAACTAAGCCATAGAACTGGTTTTTTTTATACTTTGCTTTTTGATATATCTATAAGATTTGATGTGAATTCACAAAATAATTAATATAGCTTACATAGGTCTGTTCATACTACTGTCTACACTTCTAAAACAAACATATGATTTACATATATATGTACAGAGAATTGTTTGGATTTTTTTCTCCTTTGAAAATTTAAGTATTGAAATTAATTTTTAGAAAAAAAGAGTATTTGAACTAGTACTTTCATGTTCCCCTTAGTTATAATTTGAATTTGTTTACCACAAGTGCTCTAGTATTCTGAATGTCTATAACGTAAATGGCAAATTGGTAATTTATAAAGATACACAATATGTACATATTCTTTTGTAATAAGAAAAATACTTAAATTTATAGTATTTCCTTTTGAGGAATCTGAACTTTATATTAAATCATATTCGTCTTGTCTTGGTTCTTATACTAAATGAATCCAATGTTACACGAGAAATCAAGTTTGAATTTGGTCAAATTTAGTAGAGAAATTAGATTTGAATTCATGCAATCCCAAACAAATACTATAACTCCATGACACTCTGCTGCGAAACTTTCCATTGCGAGTCTGCGCCAGTAAATTCTTAGTCATAATTTAATAATGAGTCTTTCTCTCATGTGAAGGATTTCAAAGTGCTCATTTTCTCACTTCATATTGTATGGATGATATATTTTACGCTTCTTGAAATAAACCAAATAGAAGGCATAAAAGTGTATATACAATAAACTAGGCTTGACACTGTTGGAGTTAATCTAAATTCAATTAGGAGTTAAATTACAAAGTCTTTAGCCTGTAAATAGGCACCTCTGCTTGTACCCATGAACAATCAAGTCCAGAGAACAGAATCCTCTCCCTGGACCCATGAACAATCAAGTCCAGGGAATAAAACATATTTCGTTTGTTCTTCCCCCCTATTTCTCTCTCTCCATATGTTATTTATTTAGCTTTGCTATCTTACTCCAATAATTAAGATCTTCATAACTTTGTAACACACTAATTTAATCCTTTTTTATATTTTTTATGCTAATCTATAAGGGTTTTGATTTACTCTAATATCTTATTGTGGCGAAAACTAAAACGTAGTCAAATTATCTCATTATTGTTTGTGTCGTTTTCATTTGATTCATATTTAAAGGCATCGTGAAATGCAAATCACATTCATTCACAAGAAAATACAATTTGCTATCACAATTAACTCATGACTATTTTTCTCAACCAAAAAAAAAAAAACTCATGACTAAATTTCCAAGAAAAACTAATTGGAAGATTTTCAAGTACACGAATTAATCAAGCTTCCAATTGTACAACTTTGCGTCCTATAAGAGACAACTTCAAGGAATCGTATTCAAGAAGCGCACTGATGAGATGTTGATTTTAGTTGATCCGCATTTAAAAAAAAAACCCCAAATTAGATCTAAATCCCACCAAGACTTCATGCTAATAAGAGCTTCAAATTATCCTCTATTTTATTTTATTTTTAAATTGCTAATAAGAACTTAACCTAAATTAGATCTAAACCCAAGTCCAAAAGACTCGATCCAGATTTTGTTGGATCTGGACTCATCCTTTTGCATGTTGAGTTGAGATTGAGCCTAACATTTTTATTTGCATGACAATTAGGATCATGTTCGAATATAATATGTTTCGGTTCGATATACTTGAATTATTTTTAATGTATGTATGTGTTATTTTATTCACAAGCTGCTCAATATATCATTTCATGCTTCGAAACATCTGCTGGAATTATTTAGATCAAGTATTTTTTTTTCCTTTCTTAATTCCAGTATCACAATTTTTTTCTTTTCTCGCCAACAAAATAGCAACAAATACAATATTAAGCTAAAAAGTTTTCAACTAGAGTTGAAGATGTAAATGTCGAAACTGGATTTTATATTTCAATCCGTTTGTTTTGGAGCATGTAATTTGAAAAAATTAACAAACTTGTAATTTGTAGGAAAAAAGTGCAGCAAAAGCTTCAAACAATTTAGGGATAGTTTGGTATTGCTTTTTTTGGGCTGAAGATGTAAATGTCGAAACTGGATTTTATATTTCAATCCGTTTGTTGTGGAACATGTAATTTGAAAATATTAACAAACTTGTAATTTGTAGGAAAAAAGTGCAGCAAAAGCTTCAAACAATTTAGGGTCAGTTTAGTATTGCTTTTTTTGGATGCTTCTGCTTTTTTTTAAAGAAGCAGTTAGTAATGGTGTTTGGTGAAAGTTTCTTCTGCATGCTTACTGAAATTATTTCTGTTTTGAAAAGGGTGTTTTTAGAAGTACCATCAAGATGCTTTTAAAAGTAACTTTTACTTCCTTTTCGTTTGTATATCATATTTGATCTTTTATTTTTTGACATTGATCTTTAAGCACTATTTTGCCAAACATTTTAACATCTTTTGAACGCAGCTTTTGATATATTATCACCAAATGGCTATTTTCAGCAGTTCATATAAATTGCCTTTATGAGTTACTTATATAAGCAACTTATCATAAGCTTCAACAATGTCAAACTGGTCCTTAGTGGGAGAAAAAAACTACAGCCACCAATAAAGAAATTACAGACAAATTCCACTTTACAATAAGAAAACTTTTCGTCTCCAGAAAGGAAAACCATCTAAGGCGCTTTTCCTTATATGATAAATTTATGTGGCTTGTATACTAATGTTTCTCAAGTAAATATTGAATTAACTGAAGGGTCTGTTTGGTTTGACAGAAGTATTGAAAAAAAGGAAATAGATCAAATAAGTATCTTCTAAATTTATGAAGTATGAAGTATTGGAAGTTATACTTTTTTTATTTGTTTTACATTTTTTAAAAAGTAGTGGAAATAGTAGTTTTTATTTTTCATTCAATTTTTTTGTTTGGATAGTAATGAGAAGTTGTTAGGAAGAAATTAATAAAGAAAATATTAATAAGAAAAAAAATATTATTTTCTAATTAATACCCATTTCACCTACTTCCGGCTACTTCCTAGCCTTGAGGAGACGAAAAATATTTAGGTAGTGGGGATGACACGTAGGAGTCACATGATCAGCGTTTAAGAAAGTATTGGAAATTGATTTTTCAAAGAAACAAACATGTTTTTTTACTCGGAAGTAGCATAGTAGCGTCCACTTTCTTTACTTCAGCTACTTCATAATTACTTACGTGCAAACAAACAGGCCCTCACAGATATCAAATCATGACGAAGTTCGTATTCTGCAACAAGTAATACATGTGAACATGTGTTGTTGCGGTATGTGGGCTACAATTTAAGTATGAATCAAAGAAAATAAGATAATGCTAATTACAATAAACTTTTCTAAACCACTTTCTTGATAAGCTAGAACTTGGTTATTGCCAGGAAAACACTACTTGTCACATTTGCTGACCGTGTAAACAAATCACATTAGGGGCTGTTTGTTGCGCTTAAAAAACATGGAAAGTGAAGAAAAGTGAAGGAAAGTGAAGGAAAGTGAATATATTTTATATTAATTGGATGTTTTCTTGTGTTTGGTTCACTTCTTTGAAGTAGAAAGGAGATGAGTTGTCACCATATTATTGGATGA
>JBAKGM010000081.1:2348154-2359574 GCA_037177215.1 Asparagus racemosus | reverse complement strand
AAATGTTCATCGCATGCATATAATTGGAGTGCATCCATATTTAGGATCCTGTTAGACTTTTGCATACATGACTAGTTACATACACTAAGTTGCTTTCTAAGTTAGCATCCGTATGTTTGCTTGATTCATTGGCATTAGTATTTTCCTTTATCCTGTCCTGTGTTAAAATGGATCCCTGAAAAATTTTGTAGGTACTGTCAATCGGTAGATCTATGGTAGCATCCACTAATAGTCCATAGAGGACAAAGAACACTGAAACCTATCTTATGAGTCATACATAAGCTCTAATAATTGAGTGCTTCCTCTTGATGAATCCACTAGATTGTGTTTGTGTCAAATAGAGTAGACTAACATAACAAATGCGTTTGCACTCAACCCAAAAACTAACCAAATATTTAAGTCCTACATGTTGTTTAATATGGAGTGAAGAATTCACATGTTATATATATAAATATACACCAGAGCTTAATATCCAAAAAAATGTTGTTTGCAATTGGCTTCACTGTGTCATTTGGCCTGCCTTAGAAGAAACTTTTCCATCAAATCTGGATTTGACTTATGTTAAACTTTAGCTTCACAAAAATTCAGTTCTTCACAATACTTATGACATTTGACAAAATCCAGGACACCTTGAAAATGCAAAAGCTAAAATCATGAATCTTGACAAATGCTTTAATCTTTTTACTACAGCAAAGCTAGACAAACCTGTCACTTACTAGAATCTAGACCCAAACTTTTCTTCTCATTTTGCTCTCTTCAAGGGCTTTTCATCAAATCAAATAAACAGGAAGGCTAACTTCTGGTAATAGCTTGCTAAGTCTACGAGAAAAGAAAAAAAAATTGATGAGATGAGACCTGAAAATGATTGGTAAAGCATTGATTTGAGGCTTACAGTCAGCAAATTTTGTCACAACGCGCAGTTCAATCTGCAAGATTCATCCTCTACTTCACATGGAATTCCTAGCTATTGGCACGTTTCTCTTAAGTTATGGGAATGTACTGAAAACATAAATACCCAATTAAATTTTGTATTAAGAACAGAAAATTTTAACTAAGAAAATCAAAGTACAACTACAAGTAAAATTTGCATACCAACAAATTGACCGAAGTACAGTAAAATGTAGAAATAGGATAGAAAAGGAAGATGACAATAAAAATCTACACGGTTTAACCTTTACTCTGCATCCACTGGCTAAGGTGCAGAGATTTACTAATTGAAGGGTAATATGAGAGTCATATTTAGTAGATAGAGGTAAAATTGTATAAAATTTGTCACGTGTCGAACGCGTAGCAACTTAAAACGTCTGTTGTCAGTCATAATTCTTAAGTAAAACAAGTTCACGTTGGTATTCTATGATTTTATAAGTTCAGAAGAGTTTATACAAAACTCTGAAAATTCAGGAAGTTATGTGAAATGTACCCTAACAAGAATAAAGCTAGAATCAATTGTGCCAAGTCATTTAGCAGTAATTTTCAGGAATTAGTAGTTCAACAGAACAAGAGTCTAGAAACTAAGAAAATAGCTGCTGACATAAGCGCACTGATCTCAGCTTATAAAAGTCAATGATCCAGACTGGCCTAAAGTATTATTAGTCACAGGCTCACAGCAGCAAGTTGCAGAAATATAATTACAGTGTTCCCTCAGATCAGCATTCACTAAGCTGGAGCCTATCGGCTTAAATACTTGCCAAAGTTGTACCATTTTCATTCATCCTCAAAATTCATTATGAATTTATGCCAAAAGAAGTTTTAGAAGAAGCAGACTCAGGTTTCCTACGCAGGAGAGATGATGCCATCGCCCATTTGAAGAAACAGAGGAAAAGGGAAGAAAAGCATCCTTTGTTTAAAAAAAAGACAGTGGCATCATCTCTCTGCGAAGGTAACATGAAAGCATTTGCTCTTTCGAGTTACTAAGCAGTTTCAGGTTTGGTGAATCTACTCTACCAAGAGCTTCTGATTTCTGAGTTCCAAAATTTTTCTGATGTGATTGTTTTCTCAAGTATCGTAGATTCGCTTCGTGAATTCAAAACAGAGAAATTCAAAAAAAATGCGAACATTGGTGGTAGTTGAGTCTCTTAAGATTTATGCAGTAGGAGATAACAAACTGAAGTTTGAGTCTTACCTTTATCTTCTTCTTGTTTGAGTCCTCTTAAGCTAGTGATGATCTAAAAAAAAAAAACCTTATAGGGTGCTAGCAGTTAATTTAATGTATAACTATTTGTACCTCACTAAATGATCTGTGAAAAGGCTCTGACTTGATCATCTTACAGTCCCTCTAACCATTAGGCCTAATCTCAAAGTTGTGATGAGAGGTTAGGGTTATATTTTTATATTCTAACATGCCCCTACCATCTTAAGTCCCTCTGATCATTACACCAAAACTTCGAAATTGTGATGAAAGTTGAGGGTTATATTTTTATATTCTAACAGATTGCAACTTCTGAGAAAGAAATGCAGCCAAATCCTTAGCACTCAGTAATTAACTTATTTCTAGCAAAAATAAAACTTGGTTTTGCCAGTGTTCAATATTTCTGACTTCTTTTTAGTGTAACTATATATTTCTTGATTTGAGGAGCATGCAATAAGGTGCAATAAGGTTTTTAATTTAGCAGCAGCGGAGCTCTACTTTCAAGAAGAATGCTGAGATTACAAAGGGGAAGAGTGTGTTGAATCGGAGAGTGGCCGGAGCCTGTGTTATTGTGTTGTTTCAACTGTATCTAAATTATTACAATGTAAATATGTGGTTGAATTTGGATGAACATCGTCTTGTTTCCACCTATTATCGTCCATGATATTAGGTTTTTTTTTTTCCTTTTTGTTTGAGGGGTCAGGTTTGATGAGAATTATCATATTTATACTTGTATCCCTCCATTCTGGAGTTTGTTTCATTAATCTCTTTTTAATGGATCGCTGGGGAGCGATGCTTCACAGTTATTTCTCCCCCCAAAAAAATCTGTTGTAACGCCAAAGGGTTGTTCTAAAAGAAAATTAGGCTAAAAATAGGGGAATGTGTTGTTTTGTTGGCCCAAGAATTGTTAATAAAGAGGCCCAGTTCCCTTTATTCAATCACCCGATTCCTTTGTCCCTCATTAGTTGGCTGCCCTCTTTCGAAAACCCTAGCCGACCTCTGCAGCTCCCTATCTCTCCCCCTCTCAAGTCCGCCGCTGCCATCTCGAGCCCCCTACACTGTAGATCAGCGCCTACCTACAGTCCCTATACCCTCTCCATCACGACGACTGCCCCCTTCTCTATATAGAGGAGGGTTTGGCAGTAGTTGGATGGGGTGGCGAGATCTGGCTGGTGAGTGACCGAGCTTGAGCAGTGAGCGCGTGTTTTCACCTGAGCTTTGTGCTCCTCGGCTCTGTGCGATCCCCACCCGAGCTTTGTGCTCCCCCTGAGCTTTGTGCGATCCCCCTTGTTCTCCCCCACCTTTGAGGTGGAGCATTGTGCTCCTCAGCTTTGTGCTTTTCCCCCTTGTTTCCCTGTTCTCCCCTTCGTGTCCTTGGTGGTGCACAGTGAGAGTGTTTATGACGGTAATTGAGCTGTGAGCAGGTGTCTGAGCCAACGGTGAAATCCTAACAGGACCCAAAAGTTGTCAGAGGGATGACTAATAGTCTGTAAGAGGAGCACATAGAACAACCATATGCTTTATTAATTTCTTGTTAAAGATGCTTACCCCGAGGAGAAGTATCCTGGTGTAGTAAAAGGCAATCGACAGTGTCACTTTTGACTATTGAGGCGAAATATAGAGCAACATCATTGGCAGCTCAAGAGTGCACATGGTTACTGCAATTACTGAGTAATATACATCAGCCAATCGACTATCCGGTACCTCTCCATTGTGACAATCAATCAGCTATTCGATTGGCAGAAAATCTAGTGTTTTATGCAAGAATGAAGCACATAGAGGTCCACCATCACTACATAAGAGAAAACGTGCTACAAAGAGAAATAATAATGCAACCAATTAAGACCAGAGACCAAGTAGCGGACATTTTCACAAAGAGCTTAACTCCTTTAAAATTTGGAGAATTCCGAAGACAACATGGAATGACATGGCTGAATAAAGTTAGTGATAAGGGGAAGTGTAAAAATCATAACCAACTTTGAAATATCTAGAGTGATGCTCTCGAATTTTCTTGAGCATTATCCTACGAAGTAGCTCTATGAAGAGATTTCTTGAAGTGTACATGTGTGGCTCATATTCATTGTTCTAGAAATTTCCCACAAGTATGTGGCTAGGATTCATTCTTCTACGCACTTCTTAGCATGTTTAGGCAACTATGAATAGTCTTTAGGTCTTATTTGAGCAAGCAAGCAAGAAGTGTGCTTGAGAGCTTGAGTGAGTAGTGTAGATTTGTGTGAGTGTCCACCAAAATAAGAGAGTTGTGTGATAGTAAGGTGTTCTTATAAGAGCGCGTATTGTATTCTTTACTGTTCTATCAATAAGAATTCCCTTTGTTAAAATTTGTATTCTGAAATATCCAATAGGGGTTACACAACAATTGCCCATTTGCTTGATCTTCTCTCTTTTTCTCTCGAACTTTTATTGCAGAGTGAATGAAATGGGTAAAAGCAAAATTTCAGTGGCTCTCTTGTTGCTTCTCAATTGAGGGCAATTATGAAACGAGAGAGGGCTGGTCTCTTATGGCCAAGTCTCTCTCTGTATTCTCTCGTTTCTTAGTCTAATTTGGTATATGAAAAGCCTAAGAGATAAAATATTGCTTTCTGTTTGTTTGGAAAAGTTTGGTGAATTATTGGAGGGCTCACCATTGGATTTAGATTATTGGAAAATTAACTTCTACGCTGATTTTGAAAGTAGTTTGTTTTAGTACCCAACTTCCAACTTTCCTTTAACAAGATTTTAATTATTATTTTAAATAAGTCAATCAGATATAAATTCGTAACTCAGTCCAGATATTAACTTAGTAAAGAAAATTTTAGTTACCAAGCTTCAATTATCTAGTACATTAAAAAGCGTTGTTTCATTAAATAACATGCATCTTTTAGATAGCATATCTAATGTAGGACACTTGAAAGACAATTTCATAGAGGAGCGGGACAGTTACAAGCTAAATAAGAATACATATATCCTATTGACTTCCGCAAAAAAAAAATCATATTTTCCAACCCGGAAGGCAGATTCTGATATATTATATGTGTAAATCGCCTATCTCGACTAGACGAAGCCAACCGAATTGTCTGATTTTAAAATCTCATTAGTATCACCCGTTTTTAGCAGAAATCTGAAAATAATTAATATTTAGTATATTTTTAGTAATAAAGTTAGAGTCTATTTAGATTAGGAAATAAATTCAATTTTGATTCATGTTGGGCTGATTTGTTTCTTATATTATAGTGAGTTTTTTTAGTGTAGGATTTGATGCTTTTTATTTCTTTGTAATCTTAGTCTTATTAGGAGTCTTTATAATTCTAGTGTTATTAGAAACCTAGTTTATTTTTCTATTTAAGAAGAGACATGTAACCCCAAAATTATTAGATAACTTTTCATCAATAAATTTCCTCTTTTAATACTTTCTCGTGAATTTGAATTTCTTCTTGGACTCGGAGATTGTTCTTTGTGGATTCAAAAAGCACCACTTGGTGGATTTCAATGCTTAATACTCCTGCGCTGCATTAATTGGTATCAAAGCCCTATTTCCATTCCGATTGCACGCGACAAAACTCCTATTACCCGGAGTTAGATTAAGAGTCCTACAGACTGACTTGCATTGGCTACGGAGCTTCTGAACCCGGGACGAGTTCGAGATCACGTAGACGTGATAGGACTCCATATGAAGAATTCAATAACGACATCAATGAGTAATAATCCTTGCTCTGAAATCATCGTTGTCGAGACTACTCAAGATGGAATATTTATGATACTGAAAAAATGAGGATTGATTTACCATCTTTTAATAGGAAACTCGATGTCGAGGATTTTCTTGATTGGATTGATGAGGTGGAGAGATTTTTTTGGTACTTGGGAATCGCAAAAGGTCAGGAAGCTAAACGAGTAGCCTATCGACTTAAGGGTAAAGTAGTTTTTTGGTGACAATCATTATGCGAGGATTGAGTATGCTAACAGAAGCAAACAATTCAATCATGAGCGAAGATGAAGAATTATTGAAAGCTCGTTTCCTTCCTACATATTATTATCTGTTCAATCAATACCTGAGTTCATACTCTAACTATGATCATGCAGAGATTAAGGAAGCCAAATTTGTCCCTAAGCAAGACCCTAGAGTTGTGAAGAGCATTGAAGATGAAGCAAAGAAAAAAGAACCATCTCAAAAGCACAACATATTTCGCACGAGACGCAACCATGATGCAGAAGATTTGTGATGTTACCATTGGCAGCTATAGTAGCAAGAATTTTATCTCTCAGCATATGGTGAATAAATTAGGTTTGAAGATAAAGAAACACCCACCTCCCTACAAGATCGACTAGATTTGCAAGGGCAATGTTGTGCAGAACAATGAGATGTGTCGGGTACCCTTTTCTATCGGTCACAACTATGTCGATGAGGTGTTGTGTGATGTGATCAAGATGGATATTTGTCATACACTTTTAGGTAGGCCATGACAGTTAGATGTTGGTGTCGCCCACAGGAGCAGAGACAATGCTTATATCTTCAAGAAGGATAGACGTCAAATTGCACTCATGCCTTTTACAGAAAAGGAGTCATCTATGATAAAGACTACTACTAAGAATTTTTTTATGGTAGACAATAAAGCTTTCACAAAATACTTGAAGCTATCTGAAGAGGATTATGCATTGGTTGTAACTAGGAAAGAAGAACCTACCCCAACCGAGATTCCTCCTAAGGTGCAAACCCCTTTTGTGACTGGGAATGTTGATATTGATGGTAATATGTTAGTGAAGATGGGCATTATACATGAAACTTTTGAAGCTATTATGAGTGATATTACATTTGCTAATGTTGTTGCAATGAAGGAGAATGGTAGAATTGAGAACGAGGTGATGTTATGTGTAACTTGCTCAGTGGAGGGCCCAAAACAAAAGTGACGGAGTGTGAGAGAAATTCTTCTCTAGAAACAAAGAGCGACAATAATTTTGACAACATTGGGATGAAACTTCAGGCACAAGAACATAAAAAGCAATGAGGAAAGGATTTAGATGAGTTTTTCAAGTCATCTGTATATTCACATGCCATTAGTCACATAAATATAAAACAAGAAAGATTTATTCAAAAGTTTGATTCAGAAGAAGTTTTAGTCGAGAAGGTAAAATAACAGATGAAGAAAATCAATGCTAAGTATAAGGTGGATGTTAATCGATGCAAGAGAAGAAAAATATTTATCAATAAAGCTACTATTCAAGCAAATATAAGCTCGGGGTCGAGCTTATTTCAACGAAGGGAAACTGATGTAGACGATAATTTCATGGAGGAGCGAGACAATTACAAACTAAATACAGATACATACATATTATTGACTTTCGTAAAAAAACGATCATATTTTCTAATCCGGAAGGTGGACTCTAACATATTATATATGTAAATCGCCTATCTCGACGAGACGAAGCCAACCTAATTGTCATATCTTCAAAATCTCATCAGTATTACCAGTTTTTAGAAGAAATTTGAAAATAATTAATATTTAGTATATTTTTAGTAATTAAGTTAGAGTCTATTTAAATTAGGAAATAAATTCAATTTTGATTCATGTTAGGTTGATGCGTTTCTTATATCATACGGAGTCTTTTAGGATATAATTTGATACTTTCTATATATTTGTAATTCTACTCTTATTAGGAGTCTAGTTTTTTTTATTTTTATTTAAGGAGAGACATGTAACCCTCTTTCCATACTTTCTTCATAGATGTTAGGCTGATGCGTTCTTCAGACCCGGAGGTTCTCCTTGGACCGCTGTTGCGGAGGACAGAGCTGATCTCGAAAAGTTCTCGGATGCCATACACCGCAATGGCAGGCTGCACACGGTGGACATCCGCAGCTCCGTGTACGTTTGGGATGACGATTTCAGGCCCGCCTCCAAGAAGGGTTTCAAGCCTCTCGGCTGCCAGAGGAAGTACCTTGTGGAGTCGTTGACCGGCGAATTGTTCATGGTGCACAGAAGGGATGGTTTGTCGCGGACGGAAGGCATTAGGGTTACGAGGCTGGACATGGAGGCTGAGAAACGGGAAAATGTTAAAGATTTGGCGGATATCGCCTTGTTTGTCGGCTGCAATTACTCCGTGTCCATCTCGGCTCTGGAGTTCCCTGAGTTTAGCGGAAATTGCGTATACTTCACAGAAGCTATATATAATGCTTCGCATCATGATAGGAAACATAGACGGGAAGCAGGCGTGTATGACTTGAAGAAGGACAAATTTAAGTGGCTAGAATCTTCATCGCGTCCGGAATTTAATTGGCCTCCTTCGATCTGGTTCACTCCTACTTTCGCTGTTTGAAAGTAAAGGCTTTTTTCCTTTACTCTTTTATCTTAGTATAAGATTATGAATGTATGTCGTAATAAGTTATTTCCTTCTAGCTTTTTTGAGATTCTTCCTTATAATCAAGGTATCAATGTGATGTCTGTCATGAAAATTTGTCTTGCTCCTTTGCACAATTTAATTTTAATTGGATAAGCATATCTATTATATATTGTCAAATAAGTAACTATTATAAATTTCCATACACATGCCTTTGAATATCTATGGTGTCTTTGGAGAATTTATCAAAACTCTAGCATACGTAGCCTTTTCCTTGAAGCAGTCAAGTAGTTAGTAGTAATGGGCTTCCCAACTAAGGCTAGCTACCTTGCTAATACCCCTAGTTATCAAAACTTATATGTACGTCACATTGCTGATCTGATTCTTTGGCATGCCTTGCTTGCATTTCCACTAGTTTGATAGCACGTTCATTAGTTATACAGCGTATTTTAACTTGATATCGAATTATGTGACCTCTGCACAACATTACGATTATTTTTAATTATAAACACAAAGAAATGAACGCTAGCGTAAATAAAAAAAACGTTATGTAAAAAAAAAAGTTATATTTCACAATGCACAAGGTCTAAGTTGGTTAACCAAGTGACTATAACCACTAGTCAATATATGAATAGCCCGCTTGATTACATCGCTAAACCTTTTGTCAAAGGAAACACCTTTTCTGGGAACTCTCCTACTTCATTGTTAACAAATACCCTTGAATTGCTAACTACAAAAACAAGAACAAATAGTAGAAAAGATTTGTAGAACGGCCACAATCACAATTTTGAAATTCTACAGACTTAGTACAATCAGAATATATATTTCTTAATTTAGTTGTGCCATACAGCATTAAATTTGCAATGTAAAGAGTACTTGAACATGTAAAGGCGAATACAATTTATTTCTGAATATATTAAATTTCATGGTGCTTTCTTCTATTGTTTTTTAAAGTGCCCAAGTATAACGCATAGGAAACTAATAACTAGGCTAGTATTGTATTGTCGAAGCACAATTACATAATGTAATTTTTTTTTTCTAGCCAAGAGCTTCTCAGGAAGCCACCTACCTGAAGTTTCTTACTGGATCATGTTTAACTATGAAGATCTTTTTTGCAATTCCTTCAAAAGCTAGTAAAAATTGTTTTGTGAATTCGTAGAAAATATCGTATTCCTAACTTAACCTTCTAATGTGAGACATACATTTTGAAGCAATAGAATGAACCTAATGCTCGTGAGCTGAAAGGCATAACCATGAATTTCTTTTGAAGATTTTGATCATATGGAAATTTAACATGTATCAATGCAATTGTTAAAGCAAGAACTGAGGCAAGTAGTCCATATTTAAATTATAAATAAAAGCATGATAAAGTGTCAGTGTGTGTTCTTTCATGTTCTGCAGTAATTGAAAAACAAATAATGAATTAAGAACCAACACGTTGAATGATAAACAAATCAAAAAGTTCTCATGCCAAGGTACACATGATAAGTTACGAATTAGTACTCAAAATTCACAAGTCATGTCTAAATCAATACAAGACCAGATAATAAAATCATGATAAAGTGTCAGTGTGTGTTCTTTCATGTTCTGCAGTAATTGGAAAACAAATAATGAATTAAGAACCAACACGTTGAATGATAAACAAATCAAAAAGTTCTCAGGCCAAGGTACACAGGATAAGTTACAAATTAGTACTCAAAATTCACAAGTCATGTCTAAATCAATACAAGACCAGATAATAAAATCAACAAATTGTTTAAGTTTTGATTGACCAAGATCTCATACATCTGGATTTTTTTTCTATTTTCTTATGGCTCGCTTCATGTATCTAGAAATTGATGCCTCTTGTCGATTTTTGTTTGATATGCATGCAAATATGCTGATTTTTTGTAAAACTAGGAAACCGCATTAGTTTCTTTTTACTGTAAATGCATGCACAACATCAAGAACACGAAGGAAAAAATTTGGTTTCCTCCAAAAGGTTCATGTGACAGTTACAAGTAGCACATGTCTTCAATAAGCACGGCTTTGATTTGATTTACAATTCAAAATTTAATAAAAGGTTTGTGTATGCTTAAGTTTAGGCTGTTACCATGATCAAGCAACAATTGTATGCAGTAATTTAACATCTTAACAAGTTTTAAAAATGCATGCTTTGAGCTATATAAAGGTTTCCTACATATTTAAAATTGATGAAATTGTATGCAGTGTGTGTTCTCCACTCACTTCGACGTCGCACTAAACTCAGTCTTTTCTTTGCCTATAATTTGGTACACAATCGAGCCCAATGCATTACGGATCTACATCCTCATGTCAAAGCTACTTCAAGCGAAAATCTTACTCCAATGCATTACCTTTTCAATAATAGGTGCTGTTATTGCCAATTGTTGCTCACTCGAGGATGCCGCCTCCAAGAGGACGATCCCATGAGAAGAAGAGGCTTCCATTGATGATATTGGGGGGGGGGGAGGGATGGCAACGTCGAAGTGAGTGGAGACGATTGAAGCGAGCGGCGACGTCGAAGAGAGCAGCGACAGCACAAAGCGAGCGGCGACGTCGAAGAGAGCAGCGACGGCGAGCGGTGGAGACGATCGGTGACGGTGAACGTTGGAGACGAGTGGCGAGGGTCAGTGGCGGAGACGAACGGTGAGGGTGAGGGCGACGTCGAAGTGAGTGGAGACGATCGAAGTGAGCGGCGACGTCGAAGAGAGCGGCGACGGCGACGTCGAAGAGAGCGGCGACAGCGACGTCGAAGAGAGGGGCGACGGCGAGCGTTGGAGACGAGCGGCGACGGCGAGCGTTGGAGACGATCGGCGACGGCGAGCGTTGGAGATGAGCGGTGAGGGTGAGTGGCGGAGACAAAGTCGGGCCACGGTGGTGGAGATGAGCCCTTTTTGTGGGGGAAAAGCGAGAGAGAGAGAGAGAGGAGAGAGGAGAGAGAAACGAAAGCTCCACCTGGGGAAAA
>JBAKGM010000081.1:2307080-2328144 GCA_037177215.1 Asparagus racemosus | reverse complement strand
ATATTTCACTTTCTATTCTTGTTTCCTTTGTGAGACGGAATATAACTCAGAGCTTCTCTCAGGAGATAACGCTTCCGCGGCGTGTGGGCGTGAACTCTGCGCCCAACAGCCCTCGAATTGAAGAGCTACACAACACTTCCTGCTTGGAAGTGTTCTCACAGGATTCCTACTCGAAGCATATAAATTGCATATGCACTTGCTAAGTATGTCCATCAAGATCCAGGTCTACATTTCTCCTCTGTAATATTATCCGTGAGAAAGTGTCAATACTAGGACTTCACCATTCAAACCACACATACAAAACGAAAGAGTACACCCATCGATTTGGGTGAGTTGCCAAAAACCAACGGTAACTTGCAAGAATTCCTACCAACCTCAGGTCAAGGGAGAATATAGTGATTCCCTGTTAATTAATCTTCATTGGCTCACTCATGAATTTCATCATATGTAACAAATGTCATTTCAAGGATGCATTTCTATGAAAAGAGATGAACCTCCCTTGTTGTCATTAAGGCCTGAATCCTAACAATCTACAAAGTCATCTATTTATAATCAGAACGATTACAGCCTCAAGATAATATCAAAACATTGTATAGTTAATCTTAAAAAAAATTATGATTAAGTAGAAGCAAATAATAATCAGTATGGGCCTCTTAAAATTAGAAACTAGTTGTAAGTGTGATCAACATAAAATTTAAGAAAATGAAAAATGTTGCCATAGTCTTAGTTACCTTTAAAGCAAATAATGCCCCTGTCCATTTGTGTCGAACAAGCTGAACAACACCCCCACTACCTTTCCCAATAACTTTGATGGTCTCAAGATCTTCTAGTGCAAATTGTGTCTCAAACTCTTTAATGTCCGGTGGCTACAAAACAGTTGTAGAAGCAAACAAAAGATAAGTCAGAGAAATAACGACACCAAAGATGAATGACTTTCAATAAGTACCATTAGTAGTGAAATATCAGAGTATGCATAAAATATTCTATTTAGGATGACAACTTGTCATTTAGTCAAAACGGACTCAATCAAGGGTAATAGTCCATAAAAAATAAGGAATTTGTTTAGTACACATAAAATTTCTATGCCAAATGATAATTTATGATTTGGTCGAAAACGGCCAAAATAAGAAAATTTTTTAGTACAAATAAGGAATTTTTTTAGTCCGCCGAAATTCTGTAATTTGGAAGTAAGCATAAAATATTCTATGTCGGACAAGAACTTATGATTTGGCCAAAAACAGGTGAAAAATGTGTTATATCTCATAGAAGTTCGGGAATTTTGGAATAAGCAAAAAATATTCTACGCAGGATGACAGGTTATAATTTGGTCGACAATGGCCAAAGTCCAGGGTTATAATCCATCAAAATTTGGGAATTTTGAAAGACACATAAAATAGTTTATGCAGGACGACAGCTTGTGATTTGGTCGCAAATAGCCAAAAACATCGCTTATAGTCCACAAAAAATAAGAAATTCCAGAGTACTCATAAAATAATCTATATAGAATGTCAACTTGTGATTTGGTCAAAAAACAGCCAAATTCATGAGTACTAGTCTACAGACATTAGGAAATGTTGATATACGTACACAATATTCTATGAGCAACAACAAGTTGAAATTCGGTCGAGAACAGGCAAAATCATAAGTTATAGTCCACAGAAATTTGAAATTTTGGAGTACGCATAAAATATTTTATGCGGGATGATAATTTGTGATTTGGTTCAAAACAGTTAAATCATAGGTTATAGAGTTGATAAAGTTTGGAAATTTGAGAGTACACTTAAAATATTCAGTGATGAATAGCAACTTGTGATTTAGTTAAAAACATCCAAAATCACATGCTATAGTACACAAAAACTCGGGAATTTTGAAGTACGCATATAATATTCTATGTGCGATAGCAACTTGTGATTTGGTAAAAAAACAACCAAAATAATAGATTACAAAAAGTCAAGAGATAAAATATTTTATGCGGAACAGTAATTGGTGATTTGATCAAGAACAGCCACAACCGTGACTTATAATCCACATAAATTCACAAATTTCAGAATTTGTGTAACATATTCTATGCCTGACAGCAACTTGTAATTTTCGTCGAAAACAATCAAAATCATGGTTTATAGTCCACAGAGATTCAACAATTTCGGACTACACAAATAAACAATGTAAGAATTTGTAATTATGCTTGAAAAAGGGCACAAACTCATACGTTAAGATCAATAAAAAACAAAGAATTTTGGAGTACGCATAAAGTACTCATGTGTGATGATAGTTTGTAATTTGGTTGAAAACCGTTAAAATCATGAGTTATAGTTCTCAAAAATTCGAGAATTTGGGAGTGTGAATCAAATATTCTATACAGGACGAAAACTTGTTATTTGGTCAAAAACAGTTAAAATTATGGTTTACACCCCACAAAAATTTGGAATTTGAAGTACACGTAAAATATTTTATGTGGGACAACACATGGTCGAAAATAATGAAAACCATAGGTTATATAGGCCACAGAAATTTAAAGATTTCAAAATATGCATAAAATAATCTATACGGGGTGGCAATTTATTTATTTTTTCAAAATAGTCACAATCATGACTTACAATCAGCTGAAATTTGCAAAGTTTTTAAGTACACATAATATGTTCTTATGTGACGGCAACATGCAAATTGGTTGAAAACTTCAAAAATTAAAGGTTATATTCCACAGAAAATTAGGAATTTTTCATATGCGAGACAAGTTGTGATTTAGTCAAAGAGGGCCAAAATAATTTGGTTATAGTCCATAGAAATTTGGCAATTTCGGAGTACGTATAAAATATTCTATGAGCGGTGAGAACTTGTGGTTTGGTTAAACGGTCAAATTTATGGATTATAGTCCAGAAAAAGACAAAAGACTTTGAGTACGCATAAAAAATCCTATATGGAACGACAATTTGTGAAGTGATTGAAATCGGGCACAATAATGGGTTATATAGCCCACAGAAAATGGGGAACTTTGGAGAATGAATAAAATGTTTTATGTGGGACGACAATTTGTGATTTGGTCGAGAATGACCAAATACAAAGATTATAGTCCACAGAAATTTGAGAATTTTGGAGGATGAATAAATTATTATATGCAAGAAGGTAACTTGTGATTGGGTAAAAAAACAACCAAAACTCATGGATTGTAGTTGAAAGAAATTAGGAATTTGAGAATATGCATAAAATTTTCTATGCAAGACGAAAACCTCTGATTTCATCAAAAGTGTGCATAATCATGGTTATAGACCATAAAAAATGGGGAGTTGCATAATAAACATAAACTGTTCTATGCGACATAGCAACTTATAAGTTGGTTGAAAACTGCCAAAATCAAGGATTATAGTCCACAAAAATTCAGGAATTTTAGAATATGCATAAGGCAACTTGTGATTTGATCGAAAATGGCCAAAATTCTAGGGTTATAATCCAAAGAAAATTGAAAAATTTGGAGTACTCATAATATATTCTACGTGGAATGACATTATAGAAATTCAAGAATCTCGGAGTATGCATAAAAATATTCTTCTCAAAAAACTTGTGTTGTTGTCGAGACAACAAAAATCATGGGTTATATAGTCCACTAAAATTCATTAATATGCATAAAATATTCTATGTGGGACGATAACTTATGATTTGGTCGAAACTAGTCTAGAGAAATTCAAAATTTTTGGAGTAAGCATAAAATATTCTATGTGGCACAGTAATTTGTAATTTGGTAAAAAAAGGGGAAAATTCATGTGTTATAGTCCATATAAAATCGAAAACTTTGAAGTACAAATATTTTCTTATGCGAGAATTCAACTTGTGATTCAATCGAAGATAGCCAAAATCATTGTTTATCGTCCACAGTTCAAGAACGTATAAGCAAACGTATTCTATGCACAACGGGTTAACGACAATATGTGATTTGGTCAAGAACGACCAAAGTTATAGGCTAATTTTTGAGTGCACGTAAAATATCTTATGCGGGATAACTTATGATTTGGTTAAATGTGGGAAAAATAATGTGTTATAGTCCACTAAATTTGAAAATTTTGAAATATGCATAAATTAGTCTATGTGGCATGATTGTGATTTGGTCAAAAACAACCAAAATCATGGGGTATAGTCCATAGAATATTTTTTGCAGGACGACAGCTTCTGGTTTGGTCAAAAACAACATAAATCCATGGATTATAGTCCACAAAAATTCAAGAATTATGGAGAGCGCATAAAATATCCTATGTTGACGAGACATGTGATTTGTTTGAAAATGGCCAAAGTACTAGATTATACTCTAAAAAAAAGTTTAGGAATTTCGAAGTATGCATAAATATTCTATGCAGGAACAAAACTTGTGATTTGGTCGAAAACAACAAAATCATGGGTTACAATCTATAGCAATTCAAAAATTTTGGAGTATGCATAAAATATTTTTTGGGGGACGACTATTTGCAATTTGGTCAAAAATGATCATAATCATGGCTTATAGTCTACAAAAATTCGTGAATTTTGGAGCACGCATAATATATTTTATACATGACAACATGTGATTTGGTCAAAAACGACCAAAATCATGGGATATAGTGCATAAAAATTCGGGAATCCCAAAGTATGCATGTAATATTCTGTGGGATGATAAATAATGACTTGGTCGAAAATGGCCAAAATCATGGGTTATAGTCCACAAACATTTGAGAAATTCATAGTATGCATAAATTATTTTTTGCGAGACAACCTGTCATTTGGTAGAAAATTGCCAAAAGCATGAGCATTCACAAAACTAGTGATTTTTGAATAAGCATAAAATATTCTATGTGAGAAAGGCAACTTATGATTTGGTGGAAAATGACCAAAATCATAGATTACGGTCCAAAGAAATTCAGTAATTTGAGTAAGCATAATATATTCTATTCACGACGACAAATTGTAATTTGGTCAAAAATAGCCATATGGGTTAATATTTGATTACACATAAAACTTTCTGTGGGACGCAACTTGTGATTTAGTTTAAAACAACCAAAATAATAGGTTATAATCCACTAAATTTGGGTAATTTTGGAGTACGCATAAAATATTCTATGCGATACAACTAATTGTGATTTGGTCGAAAACGGCCAAAATCGTGGGTTAACACATACTAGTGTTCAAGTACCATTAGAATATATTCTAATGTCATTCGAGTTATTTCACCAATATAACCTACTTTACTCAACAAAAGAAACAGAATTGTATATTCTTGTGTCAGGGTGATATCTAGAATTTTATTTCTCCCAGCTTTCTCAAGAAATACCACAATTAGAACCAGACAGAAAATAAACTGTCATTCCTTCATAGCAATATCCTTCAAATATAAATTCATGACAACAATGTTGCTTGCACATGAGAATTGAAAGCTGAAAATATCAAGTAAAGACATTATCGAATTAAGTTATCCATAGTATTTCTTTTCAAAAAGCAGGTGCTATTCCCAAAATTTAAATCCAGCTTCCTCATTGAAATTTCAACCCTTTCAAAAATACCTAAGATAAAATAAAGTGCCCTTCTGAAGTATAAATTAAAAATTAGAATTTTATAAAAAGCCTAATGCATTTACCTAAACTAAAAAGGAAACCTAAAAAAAGAATCATCATTTTTATTTATTTCCTATGCAGAAAGTGTTGCCTTGGCATCCATGTCTTGCTTGTAGAGTATATTTGCGTACATTTACATATGTGCATACATGTTTATGTGTACATGTGTTTATGGAGTGTGCACCTGTATCATATAATATGTACCGGTCAAATTTAAGAAACAAATTTGGAGGTCCTATTATGGATTGTTAGTGCTGGCAATCTTGGCTCATTATTGAAATCGAAGTATCACCATTATGGTGACCATTTCAATCTATGGAACACACCTCTCAGTTGAGAAAGAAATACACAGCGATTTACCAAAATCTATAAACAAGAAATTTAACAAGCTACCTCATTTTACGCTTGTTTTTGTTAGACCGAAAAGCTTATTTGCTAACCCTTTATAATCACAAAAGGCTTGCAATAACTGCAACATATTACACATAAGAGCAACTATCAATCATCAATATGTTCGACCATTCTTATTAAGGATTCTGAATTGAGAAAGTATTTTATTTATTAGTGAAGGAGAGACATCAATAGAGAGATTTTGATTAAGTAGAGCATTTAACCAAAAGTTGATAGATCCAAACTCCTCCTTTCTAGCAGGTGTTATAGAGGCTCCTATCATAACATGAAGTTTACTTACTGAAAAAATTAGAACAAATAACAACTCTCAATGCGAACATTTCATAGAATGATTGGTTTTTTTGAGAAAATTGAAGGTTGCTTCCATAATGTTGTAACATCTTATAGCTTGGCATGACAATTGGTCCAAGACATCTTTAACTAATGGACAGCCAACAATGTTAAAAGTAATTCCCTTGTAGATCTCACCCATGTTTTTAAATAATTCAGCAATTTTTTTCTAATTTGTTCCCGTCAAACCTTCAATATTTCACTTTTAAATATCCTATTCAGCTCCAGTCCACTTGATAATATACAGTACTTCACGTTTTTGAGTACTCTCAATTATAGAAGCTATATGTGGGAAACTAACATAGTTGAATCCTTAACTACAACCCAACTAAATACATCTGCATTTTCTCTATAGTGTAATAGATAGCAGGAAAGGAGCTTCTTGTGGGATTCAATTTGAAGATAGTAATTTTCATCCTCTGGAAGCAGGATGTTTCTACTTGTCACCTCAAATAATTTCGTGGACGCAGTTCCCTTGGACAGAAGAGAGAAACAACAATGGCCTTCTGTGCCCACGAGGTACCTAATCTCGTGTTCAATTTTCTCTCTAATGTTTGTGTGTATTAAGCAATGTTTTAAAAAGCCAGTGCCTAGTCAGCCTAGGCGGTACCTAAGCCGCCCACCTAGGACTTGTAGGGCCTAGGGGAGTGTGGATAGCTTACACGGACTTCACTGTTTAGGTCTTAGTCAAGATTTCCTTCGCTGCAGCCACCACGTCCTCCAACTTCCTCCGATCTCCTCTGGCCTCCTCCACTAACTATGAACACCTCCTCTACTTTCAAAAAAATCTCCACTATCACCACTTAAACAGAGAAGAAATCTGCCTAGTGGTGCCCAGTACTTTTTATAATATTGGCATTTATTATCAATTATTGTAACTAAAAAATATACATGAAAACGACCTAGGCCCAGCCTAGGCTCTCGGCGCCGGGTCACGCGCCTAGGGCCTAGCAATTTCTGTAACCTTGATATTAAGTCTTGTGGTTGCAGTCCGCTATTTACTTTCTCTGAGGGTGATGCAGATACTAATCTAAGATTTTTATCAAATCATCTGCAAGATTGCAGCATCATATGATACAATAAGGATGGATAAGGGCCTAAGCGCTCTGTATGATTCCTTCCATATAACACAGAAGGCCACAACATAAGCTGCTTTGCTTAACCATCAAACAGAAAGAATCTTCAGCAACACCTCAGACTTAGCTTGTTAGGTGTAGGAACCATCAACTGCACGTTTACAAGTTAGAAGCTCATAATTGGGTATGGAAATACAATAACTGTAACAATACACATCAAATTCCATTACTTCAAGAGCTCAAACTCAAGTATTATTTTAGATTGCTAAGTACTGCCCAAAAAAAAAAAAATCGAAATCAACTCACTTGGCTACCGCTATCTTCGGACATCAATCGAAGTCCTTTCTGATTCAACCGAAGATCTCCATCCTGAAACGTCCCACTCGCTGTCCTGAAACCCACAAAACCCTAATCCCCCTCAATTCAAATAACAAATCCAAAGAATAAAAAAACCCCCAAAGTTTTGGATAAACCACCAAATCGATTCAAAATTGGGGGGATTTAGAAAGAGAGAAAAAAAAAACGCTCACAGGAACTTGTCGACCTGGATCGCTTGATCGGGCACTGCGAGCTCGAGCTGCCGCAGTGGCTTCTTGCTCTTCATGATGATCTAGGGTTTCTCGAGTACCTAGGGTTTCTAGGGTTGTATTTAGGAAATTTCTTGAGGAACAATAATAAATAAATAAAGAGAGAGAGATGGAGGCGGACTTTTCTTTTGTCTTTTTGTTTGACGAGGCGACGACATCATCATGAATTCAAATTTACACTTACTACCGCCAAAATGACTATGAGTAGATTTAGTTGCTGTTTATTCCCCTATAATAATAATAAAGAGTAATTATTTTGCTTACGTTTTTATTTTTGAAATTTGGAACCGCGAGTTCCTCCACTTTTTGATAAACGTTTTTTACTGACACTATAAACTTTCTGATGACTGAACAGAATTATCTACTTTATAGTTGGCATTGGTTTGAAAAAACAAAAATGGTAATCATGAGTATAATTCGAGAAATTCGTAAATTTTTAAGTATGCGTATTTAATTGTCATTTGAAGGAAATGATAAAAATCCTAGGTTAGTCCGTGAAATAGTAAATTTTGAAACATATACATAACTGTTATTAGATTGAAACGAACCATAATGGACAAAAACTGTAAGCTATGAAAATCGTGAATTTTATAGTGAGCATATTTAACTGTTATGGTATCAAAACAATGCAAAATTGAGACAAACCATGGGCCATAGCCCATGAAAATCTCAATTTTCAAACAAAAAAAATACAACTTATTAACCATCGGCCGACACGAATGAAAATGGATAAAAATTGTGGATTATAACCAATGGAAGCAGCGAGTTAAGCAATATGTAGAATTAATTGGCACTAATGACAAAACTAATAAAAATTGACAAAATTATGAATTATAAGCACATTAAATTTTGCAAATTTTGAAGTATGCCTAATTAATTGCTATTGGGTTGAAACAAAAGAAAATGGATAAAATCATAGTTTATAGTTAATAAAATTCGTGAATGTTGAACTATGTATAATTAATTCCCATTAGGTCCAAACAAACAAAATTGACAAAAATCATGCGTTAGCCCATGAAATTGCAAGTGTTGAAGTTCGGACAATTAAATATAATTGGGTCAAAATGAATGAATGGGAAAAAATCATGAATCATAGCGCATGAAAATAGCGAGGTACACTCATATATAATTAAAATTAGAAAAGATTGACAAAATATCATGGATTATAACTCATGAAACCTCAATTTACTACATAGTTATAAGTGATTACCAATGGATTGAAACACAGGAAAAATTGAAATACAATATATAGATTGTAATCCATGAAAATTGTGAATTTTGACTACTCATAACTAATTACTATTGAGTTGAAACACACAAAAAATGGACAAAATTCATAAATTATAGCCCGTCAAAATTACAAATTTTAAAATATGAATAATTAGCTACTATTGGGTAACAAAAAGGGACAAAATCATGAATTATAGTCTATAAAATTTTTGAATTGTGAAGTACGCCTAACTAATAGCCACTAGGTCGAAACAGATAAAAATGGACCAAATTAGTGGTTTATAACTCATAAAACTCGTGAATTTTGAAGCACATGTACTTATTTGTCATTGGGTTAAAACAAACAAAAATTGACAAAAATTATTGATTATACCCTATTAAAATGGAAAATTTTAAAGAAAGAAAACTTAATTATCATTGGATCGCAACAAATGAAAATAGGTAAAAATCATGGGTTATAATCCGTTAAAAATTTAGAAATTTGAAGTACACATAATTAATTGTCATTGGATCAAACAAATAAAGGTGGACCAAATTCATGGGTTAACGAATAAAAGTGGAACAAATTCATGGGTTATACTCATGAAAATTAGAAAATTTGAAATACGCGAACCTAATTGTCATTGGGTCGAAATGAACGACAATGGACAAAAATCATGGGTAACTCATAAAGATCGCAAATTTTAAAGTATGCATAATTAATTAATATTTGGTAAGAAAGCAAGTAATAAGTGTGAAAAATCATGGGTTATAGCGCATGAAAATCAAGAATTTTTTTAAAAAAGGTAATCACCATTAGGTCGACATGAATGAAAACGGACAAAAATAGAGGGTTAGCTCATGAAAATCGCGAAATGTTAAGAACATATAGTTAATTGACATTTGGTTGAAATGAATGATAATGGAGAAAAGGCGTGGAATGTTCATGAAAATAGCGATTATTGAAGTACGCAAAATTAATTGTCATCAGGTTGAAACGTTCTAAAATGAGCAAAATTCATGGATTATTAGCTTATAAAAAACATAAAATTTGAAGTACACATAATTAACTATCATTGGATCAAAATGAATGAAAAAAATAAAAATCATGAGTTATAGACTATGAAAATCGCAATCTTTTAAGTAGACATAATTAATTATCATTTGGTCAAAATGAACAAAAGTAGACAAAAACATAGATTATACAGCCCATGAAAATTGAGAATTTTGTAGTATGCCTAAGTAATTGTCATTGGGTCGAAACAGATGGAAATGGAAGAAAAAAAACTTGGGTTATAACACGTGAAAATCATGAATTTTGAAGTATATATTCCTATATGCCATCGAGTTAATCAAGGAATCATTTTTCCAAAAACTTCTCCTATAATCCCAAAATCTTTTCTGAACACAAGATAAATATAATCTTAGCATCTCCTGTTTTTAGTCAATTTGAGCAAATCACAGCTTACTGCTCATCAAGTAGTATATATGATTGAAATATCCACAACCAAACAATTATAAGTCAACCCTGCATGTTAGAAATTTTCAACCTCATTATCCATGAGCTCATCATCTCAAACAGGAACAAGTAACAGATTTCCGATATAGAGGTGTAAATTCTTATGATCTTCACATTATATATTCATTTGATGTGTAACACATGAATGAGTATAAACATACACAAAAAACCCAAAACTCCTTTATACATATATCTCATAAATTTTGTACTCAGATTCATTCAATATCAATCAGATTCATACTCATGTTCAGATTCCCCAGAATGCCTTGAAACTGAACCCTCACTTCCATGCTCAGATCCCTCTCTAGATACCGAGCTCTGACTTCCATGCTTTGACGACCCCCGAGTGATCTTCAAACTCATGAAATTACTACTTCCATAGTCAGAATAATCCCTCGAATATTCGGAACTTGAGTCACTATCACTTCCATCATGATCAGATGCATCCTGTTCTTGTTCTTGTTCTTGTTCCTGTTCTCGTTTCGAGATTGAACTAGCATCACTTATTTGTCTAAATGACTCCTCTCTGTGTTTCTTTGAGCTTTTTCTTGAACTTTTCCTTGAAGTTTTTCTTGAACTTTGTCTTGAACTTTGTCGTGAGCTAGAGCTTGAACTTTTGTTTGAGCTCGAACTGTGTATTGAGCTTGTCCGACTTGGAGGCTTGGACCCTGCTTGGCTTCTCCTTGAGGTCAGGCCTAGTTGAAGAGTCTCAACTACATGTTCATCTGAACTCGAGCTTGAGGATTTTTGTTTAATTTCTTGGGGTTGGGTTTGGATTTGGGTCTGGGTTTGGACTTGAGGAGATGGTGTTTGATCAGGAGTTGGGGTTGGACTCGCCTGAGGAGTAGGCATCGGTTCGATCAAAAAGCTTAGTGTCATGACAACATCGGCCATTAATGGACGAACCGATGCCTCTTCTTGAAGACACATGGCTACAACTGCAACTGCTTGGTTCAGGGATTTTAGAGGGTAGTCGCCTTGAAGTATCGGGTCAGCTAGCTCGGGGTACTTTTTTTGCTCCCTGAACATTGGCTGTGCCTGTCATATACGTAAGAGGAAAAGTTATAGACGAAAATAGTCGTTCTTCCTCAATTTAACTTTAGAAAGACTAAATTGCCTTTTAAAATGATGGTGAAAAAAACAACGTCAAGGTTCATGAGTTTTGGCTGTGAGCGCTAATAAGATAGGAATCAACCACCATGACCTATTTTCTGGTGAAATTTCAATTGAAATCTCATAAATACACTTAATGCACTTTAAGTATGTTTTCGTATTTTCACTATACTTTAAAGGTGATTTCTGTGGAAGAAAAAGCCCAACGAACTAACTGACCTGCATAATTTGTTGGAAACATCTCATCAAAGAAATAAATATTTGGAGGATGTCTCAAAATTAAATAATTAAAGGGAGATACCCATGTGACGAGATTCTGTTCATTCATTGGCTTGGATGAATCGGAGGCTTTTCTACCCGAGATCAACTCCAGAAGAACAACCCCGAAGCTATATACATCGGATTTCATAGTGCGCAATCCATTTCTTGAACACTCTGGTGCAGTGTATCCATAAGTGCCCATAACACTTGATGAGACGAGCAGACTATCTCCCATAGGGTTCAGTTTAGCTAGCCCAAAGTCTGATAGCTTCGGTGTCATAAGATCATTGAGTAATATGTTTGCTGATTTCATATCACGGTAGATAATTGGTGGATTTGCCTTGTCGTGCAGGTATTCAAGACCTTGAGCAGCACCAAAAGCTATTTTCATTCGCGTGTACCAGTCTAAAGGTTTCTGATTTGGTTTGAGATCTGTTGAGAAATTGAGCCTCTTAGTTGACATAAAATGAAAGAGTATACAAATCAGGCATAATATCTATATATGATTGTTTTTTATGTAGATGTGGAGAAAATATACAAACATGGGGGGGAAATTATTTTGAGGACTATAAGCCAAATGAGGAATATTTCAATACATTTTGTTTCTTAGTTCACATAGTTATAAAACAAATGCGTGTGTGTGTGTGTGTTCTCTTACAATATTATCAATGAAACAAGGTTGAAATTTCCCACTTTCTACTCAGAAAAATAGAAAATAGTAAGATTTGATGGGCAAGCCAAATGAAAATATCTCAAGACGTTAAACTTCATAGCTTGCATGGTTACGAAATGTAATGATATAAACAAGTTAGGCATAGGCTAGGTTACCAGACACTTCGTTTTGGATGCTATATCCATGTTGGACACTCCTCAAACACGGATTCGCCGCGGACACATCATGGACACGTGGTTCAAAGCAAAACCTGATTTCCCCATTACTTATAAGCCTAAACTAGTTTATTGGGTATATCAAGCTCAGAACCGATAGGTTTTTGAACCCGAAAACTGAAACCATTAGTTAAAGATTTGAAAAATACCCATCTTACCCTTGCAATCAAAACTAAATTTTTGTTGTTTAACCTTAATTCTTAGTTTGATTTTACTTGATTCTTAATTGTTATAGTGAGTAAAAGAAACATACAAATGTTATGGGTATTTTAATTCAATATTTGATCTAATGTAAATATTATATATATACATATATGTGCATGCATATGTGTGTATAGATGTCCATGTATCCTGCCATTTACAAATTTGTCGTGTCTCGTGTCTCGTGTCTATGTTGGCATCCACACCTGTATCTGTGCAACTTAGGGCATAGTAACTTCTTGAATGTTGAATGTGGATCTCTTCTTTACTTTGTTCCTCTCTGTGCTGTTTTGTTCGTAGATGTACATAGTGTGTGACTAGTTTCATTCAACCTTTTACTAAAGATGTAAGAAAATAAACGGTTCTCATAGGCATATCATTCCTTATGTTTATCATACAAGTAATAAGGTTATCATTTTAAGAAAATCCAAATATAGATGCAATTTACTCAATTCAAGAATGTAAATGTGATAACTGTTCTACCGTGCAAATGGTCTTGTAGAGTGCCATTGGCCATGTATTCATACACCAAAAGTCTCTGATCTCCATCGGCACAATATCCAACAAGATTGACAAGATTTGGATGGTGAAGGAGACTAAGCATCATGACTTCCACAAGAAACTCTTTGTTTCCGTGAAGGCTATTCCTGTCTAATTGTTTAACAGCGACAGTCTGACATGGAGGAAAAAAAATAATTAGAGAAGAGTGGTAGGATTTGTAAATGAGTTCATTCACACGAAGTTAGAGGTTGCTTTTGTTCATGATAAAATGAGAGAGATGTTGAGATGGTTTAGCAACATGCAAAGCAGAGGCCAATAAACCTGCCAATTACGAGAAGTAATAAGATTATTACTAATAGAGCAAGGAGGATTAGAGGTAGGCCTAAGAGAAGTTGGATGCAATCTAAGCAATTAATATAAAGGGTTACTTGCGGACAGACCCCATGTACTATCGCCCAATTCCGGATGGACCCCCCTGTAGCTTTATTGTTGCGGATAGACCCCCTGGGTGAAATTTGCTTGACTATTTTACCTCACAGGGTCTATTTGTCAAAAAATAAATTTCTCTTTCTTAGAGGATAAGTGAGTCAAAAAAAATTCTCTCAGGTGTCTCTCTGCAACAATAGAACTAAGGGGGTTTATTCACAATTGGGCGAAAGTACGCGGGGTCTATCTGCAATTAACCACATAAGAAAACTATGAGTGTAGTTAACTTTACAAAGGATATAGCCTTTAATACAACTGAATGGATGAATAGGATTCATTTAATTGTTATTGTTGTAGAATTTGCAAAAGGAATGTCCGTACTAATTTACCTTGCCAATGCTTTCAACAAAACCTTTATAAACTCTTCCAAGCCCTCCTTCGCCTAAAATGTTATCGGGTATGAAATTTTTGGTTGCTGTAGCTAGTTCACGGAATGTGAAATTCTGTGATTGAATATTTCCAGTGCTGGCAGGAGGAGTTGATCCTGAGTTCCTAGGTTTGGGAGCTTCTGTATAACGAGAAGGATAAAGCACGAAACTCTGTTAGTTTCTTATATGTCTCAAAAATAGTACCAGTTCAGCATGAAAGGGTTGTTTGCTGATAAGTAATCAGCAGACTCATTTTGATACAAAACTTCTGATACCAATAGTAGGAACAACCTACACATGCAGCAAAGAGAACAAAGGCATTTGCAGGACACTAGGCTTACTATAAACCACTAGAATCTCAACGAAGGAAAAGGCGAAAGAACCGAACAGTGATTCTTGATATGTATGGATTTTGTATCTTTTCATTTATATATCTTAGAAGTTGCAACCAGTTGAAAAGTGATTCTTGATAGTGAGCATGAATAGCCAGTTTGACATATGAAACATCACTGACTTTATTGTAACTAGTTGTTGTATTATTATTGACACGCTCATTGTAAATCAAACTCTGTGTAGTGAACAAAGCCATGTCTCTAATACCAAATCCAAATGAGGAAGTTCTTTTCTATTGAAAAAACTGATCCTGACTTTGGCTAACTCAACCATCAAAATAAAATTCTAATACCACATTTCGCATCCCAATATTCCCCAAGGGAACCCCTTTGATTTAGAACAGTAGATACAACAGCATACAGATAGGAGACATCTCAAAGGCGATGCCGCATATATATAAAACTCAATTACTGTTTCTATAAATAAAGAACATATCTAGTCTTGGCCACAAGATTTATGTTCTTCTTTAGTTCCTTCTTTCAAATGTCAGGCATATCCATAACAAGAAAATAGAGTGACCAACTAGTTTTCAGGTCTTCAATGGGCATTGAAAATGGAAGGCCATGCTTCCATAAAACGTAACCAAAATAGAATCTCGTCAACACATTAAAAGAACGAATTTTTCAAGGACCCTCTCTTGTTACCTTGATGCAAAATAAAACCATTCAATTATTCATGTTCTCCAAAGCCCCAAGCAAGATATCTAATGTACACTAATGCGGAATTCTTAAATTTTCAGAAAGAAAGATCACCTAACATTAAACAAATGTTGTAGCGAATTCATCTATTCAAAGACAATAGAAATGACGATCTCCGAGCTTAAGCTTTTTGATCGAAAGTGTTTCCCACCGACATTAATTCACATTAATTCAACACAGAGATTTCCCTGACATTGTATATGCCAAGTTCATACCAAACTTATATAATTATACAAACGCCTACGAATTTCATTATCAAACGCAAATACGTGAATTCTAACCCTTGAATACAATTCAAAATTAAATAAAAATAAATAGAAAGGCAATAAAAAGCTCACCGTGCTTTTTCTGAACGCTTGGTGCATGGTTAGATTCCTCATCAGAAGAAGAGCCATACTTCTTCTCCTTCTTCCCACCGCCGAAACAAGGAAAACAGCTCATTTTTTTTCCCTCTCAAACACCAAGCAATTCAACCCTTCAAAATTTCTCTAACAATGAAAACCCAATTGAAAACAACTACTCAATTTTCACCAAATGGGCAATGTACCCCAAACAAAAGACCAATTACCCATCAAACTAAAAATTTTTTGCACACCCCTACAAAAAAAAATTTATAATATAATGCAAAATTGGAGAAAAGAAGCCGTGCACAGATTGAAGACAGCCCCGAAAGAATGGAAAAATCCCAGAGGGGAAGCTGAATTCGAGTCTGGCACGGGAAAAGATTTGCTTTTTTGGAGGAGAAAATAGAGGGGTGAAATTCTTTTTTTTTTTTTTCTTTTCTTTTTTTGGTTGAATTGTCCGAATGAGGAGGGAGGGATTTGAGGGCAAATTTGAAGGGAAATTGCGAGGGTTAAGTTGAGGGAGAGACGTGGATCCCAATTTCTTAGGAGATGAGAAGCTTCGAAATTGAGGAAAAAAAATTATTAAAAAAGAATTGAGAAAGTTGGCAACAAGGGATTTTTTGTGTTTTAAGAAAGGAGACAACGTGCCTTTTTGGCTTTTTTTCATTAAAACTTTCATTGTTGTTGTCATTATTACATCATCATAAAATTAACTTTTGGCCCTATTTAATCAATTTTCAAATTAATAGAACATTTTACTAGAATTTTAAAATAAAAACACTTACAAGAGCTAAATTTATAGTCGGACTTTCTTGTTAAGCAAATGTTGTCACGTAAAAAGATGGAATAACATTAACCAGGGAGAGGGAGACGTGAGCCCAAGTCCTTAAAAGCTGGAATGAAACGGATTGATGAGAAGTTGGCAATAAGGGTTTTTCCTTTTCCTTCTTTTTATTTTTTTAAAATAAAAATGGAATCCAAATATAGTGTTCATTTTAACAATTTTCTTTTATACGATTCGCAACAATAATCTCAAGTAACCTCAGAAACTTTTCTTCAAGATCAAATTGATTTAACAGCGCTTCCTGCGAGGAACCTCTTGATAGCATCAAAACAAATTAAGAGAAATAAGAATGAGGAGAGCTAGCGTACCATTTGTAACATGAGACTAAAAATTGAAGCGATCTAAAATAAAAAATATAAATAAAACTGAGTAATCTATGTCTCTTACTCTTCAAGTAAAACTTTGTAAACCAGTATTGCCACTAGCTTGCAAGTTAATTCGAGAAGACAAAAGACAGACACGGTAATAGGCGACCATGTTCAGAAAAATAAAATAAATAAGCACGACCATATGCCAATGGATATGGGAACATAATCCATAAAACATTATTATAATTTATATCCGAATGTTATCATATCAACTTTCAACTATTTGTTGCAGTGTAAAGTGATAACAGATGTTATCACCATGAAACAGTGAGCAACCATCCACCTTGTACTAAACTTTGAAAACATTTGAAGATTCTTCGGATACATGACAATTTCATAAGCACAATGACCTGCAGATTAAATTTTGATTCTTATTTCCTAACTTCATGAATCACAACTAAACCTTTAAAAGCCATAAAAATTTACATGGCCAACTCGGGTAATGTAATAATACAGAAGGGCTTCACATATTAAGGCCTTGTACCCACATCCACCCTCCTACATTCACCTTATATACTTTCCCACTGTACAATATGCTACATGCCTGATCCGAAAAAATTTGTATCAACCTGTCCAAAAATTATCCCCCACTCAATGCAACCACAAAAATGCTAGTAAACTTGTTTCGAAATTCTGTGCTCACCATGGCGCAACTTTCCGCAAATGCTTGATAGCGTGAACTGCAACTTCTCGTCATCTCATTGAGGAAAAGGAAGATTACTCTTTTTTCTGTACCTGGAACCAAAAGGATGAAGCAGTGATAACCTTAAACCAGAAGCAGCAATAATGATTGGAAATCATCAAATTAGTACAGTCCGGACTCCTAGTCAGATTCAGAATCGATTGATAAACACACGCGACGCCGCACTGAGCGAGGCTGACGAGGGTGTGAAAAAGGACCATCAGACTTTCGAATGTTGGAGGTTGTTTTCTGACCTCTGTCTCCATTCATGCTCAGAAGTAAAGAAGCTGAAATGATAAATAAGAGAACAATAAGATTCGCAACAAAACATGACACACAACCTAATCAAACAAGAGAGTTGCCAAGTTGGTTTAGGTCTACCCTTATCCTAGCAGCGGTTTAGGTCTACCCTTATCCTAGCAGCTTCTAACAAGCAAGAGTGACATCGTTACTGAGAAAAGAACTAGTCTATAAAACTTTACAAAGAATTATAGCACTAGAATTGAAAAGCCAAAAGCTAAAACAAGATGGAGTCAAAGCAGTAGTTTATGCCTGTAACATAATTTAAGTTATAAACTATACTGTAAATTTTAGAAGGAACAAACCAGTATCATTCTCTTGGGCTGTAAACTGCTGTCTCGATTTCAGTCCATTTGAGGATGCAGAGGCAATGTTCCCTGCTCCAGCACCACCAATGCTAAGAGATATCCAACTGTCAAAAGCATCACCATTGGGCAATTCGCTATGGTCATTCAAATCATCCTGTGGAGGATGAGCAGGTTGACTAGGGAGAAAATTTTGCAGAGAAGGGTCAATTCTGTCAAATGGGAAAGGGTTGCCAACCAAACTCCCATTAGCTTCCATGCCATTGGTGCAAGTAGGCAGATCTTGGGCTTGTGAACTTTCCCCAATGCCTCCATTTGATGCCAAACCATAACTGTTGAGTGGCAAGAGTGAATTCTGTTGCACATCAATTAAAGCATCAGACCCATTGGCATCTGCGCCAAATAGCTGAAAAGTGGGAACGGCCTGAGAATATGGTGGCAATGGCCACATAGGCAGTAAATCTTCATTTTCATTAGAAAAGGGATCAAAAGCAGTCCCATTAGCTGGGTCTTCAGAGTATGTTTCTCCAAACCCAGGATGATTGGAAGGAAAAGAAATACCATTAGCATCAGTTGCTGGAGCATTTGCATTGTCTTCTTCATCAGAGTCGCTTAGGACAATGACATCCGCATCTTTCGTTGGTGCTGGAGGAATTCTATCCTCAACATCATATGTTGGATTGAAGTTGTGAGAAATAGAATCCAGATCATGGACATTTTTTAGAGAGAAGTCGAAATTCTCACCATCCTGATTAACACTTCCATCTTCCCCGTCTTTGTAACTTCCAGTGGCACTGCTGCTCATAGGCATAAGGTTTTGAAAATGCTTTCCTAGTTTCTCTTGTACATGATTTCCAGAGGAAGGAGCCCTTGCATCTTCAGCTGCTTTATTATGCAGCTCCCATTTACCATTGTGATTTTTCCTAATTCCTAATTTCAAACCCGTCTGGCCTGCAGAAACATCTTTACACTTTGAGATGTCCATGCCACATTTTACTTCCCCATTCATTGCAGTATTAAGGGAGCCATCTGGTAAATGCCACCTAGCAAGATCCCTGCATTCACCTTCACTCTTTGCACGCCAAGAACCATCGGGTTTTACATCAATCTCACATACATCTTCTCCACAATTTCTCATCTATAACCACCAATTAAATGACAAGTAATGACGATCAGTAGCGGCGTCTGTCGATTAATTAAAACTAGAGAAAGTCCATATATACCTACCAATGAAGTGATGCGATTGAAATATGGATCGATTATGATGCTTTCAAGAGAGTAATTCTTTAGGCAGATTGGACACTGCCACTGCAAGAGAACAAGATACTTAGAACCGGCAAGAAAATAAATAGTAAGAACAAATAGGATAGAATTGTTACCTTTCGAGATCTCTGATTAAGTTCCACAAATGTTTCCAGATCAAAACACCCCATGTGAGCACATGGCCTGAACCTCCCAGCAATCTTTATCCTTGACGCACTCATCTGCAAAGAAAAGAACATAAATCATCTACAAGGAGCTCAGAGTCTTATAGCTGTGGAAATGCTGACCTTCTTCCAAATGAGATTAGACAGAAAAAGATCGTTTCCATTTACATAATCTCAGTAAGGATCAACTTCAGATCAATTTCATTATTTTCATAATTTATGGAAGAAGAAATTACAAACCAAACATGAAATTCTAGTCACTAAAAAGGAGGGTTGTTTGTTATATCTTTGTATCTAATAAAGCAACAAACTGTCCATATGATGTAGAACAGAAAGATGAGATACTTTTCCAATGAAGGGAATAGAGACAAGGAGACCATTTTATACATTATCCGTAGATAAAGACCATTATTATAACTGGAAACCAGTTTAAGAAGATTGCTTTTATTGTATGAGAAGTCTCAAAAATCAGTTTACTACTGCCCCTTTCCAATATAGTTTGCCATGACAAAAACATATTGCTTAGTGGACGCAAGACCTGGCAAGTAGAAAGATGACTCGAGCTGAATAGTTATCTGCCACATCTGCCAATTGATAAAATAAAATAAAATAAAATAAACTATAGACTTCTTTGCACACTGGTTATTGCAATATTATTACGGATAAAGCTACCTAATTACGAACTAAATGTCTGAAATTTGGTCAATTGAAAGCATATATGAAATGACATTTTAAAAAAATACACTATAGAAGGTCCTTGGAGAGCAGTAACCATTAGAAGATTAACAATCGGAATGTACAGTGGAATTCACAGCCCCATGTATCTATGAACATGTTGGTACTTACACTGGAGCAAATTAGAACCCCAGTCGTGCATGAATAGTTCTAGAAAGGGTGACTTTCTAGGAAGCTCGTGTTGCACCCAACCCTCAGCAAGTGATTAAGACGTGAAACAGTAAGTGTGTCAGTTAAAATAGTAGGACTGTAGTTAATGGAGTAATTAAGTCTAGAGGTGGGCCTAAAGGGACTTGTATTGAAGCAACTAAGAAGGCTATAATAATGATCAATATAACTGAGGGAATGACCTTGGTAAGCTACAATTGGTTTTTTTTTTTTTTTTGGGCGCGGGGGGGGGGGGGGGGGGGGGGTTGAAACCCATTCCCCCCCCCCCCAAAAACTC
>JBAKGM010000081.1:2288378-2307054 GCA_037177215.1 Asparagus racemosus | reverse complement strand
GCGGGGCTTGGAAATCATGTATCTGCCCCCAAAAGAATTCATGTATCTTTTCTCTGTGTTTGCTGATTTGTGAGATATGAGGGGGATATGGTATTTGCTGTTTAAGGAGTAGAGGCATGATTTTGTCTTCTGTAGTTTTTGGAGACCTTGGAATTTTTTCTGTTTTGAGTGGATGGTACTTTCGATGGTGGAGATTTTGAGATGGGATATAGGAAAGATAAAAGAAGAAATACAGATAGACTGCAACTAAACCGTAATGACACACAACACCTAACCTTTCGGCTTCAAACCCTGGCACATCACATGCCTACCACCAAATCACATGTTGCTTCTTAACTTTTCTGAACTTTTTCTTTCTGCTTAACCAATGAAAATCACAACTCCATAAATAAAGGTAGCAATCCTATCCCTGATGCACTTTAAAAATCAGGCTCAAACTATATCGTGATATGATTTAAAATTCAAATCTAGATAACTCAATCTAAGAGATAAAAATCAAGTATCCTATCAAAAATCCTAAAAGACGAGATCAAATATGATATATATTTCAATCTGCACCAGATCTAAATTTTGACTTTATTTAGCATCAAACTCTCTTAGTACACAAGCAAAATATCAACACGATGACCTAATCTTTACTTGATTGCAGAACTAAGCAAGACATGTATTGCTTATAAATTATTGTTAACTGATCAAGAACTCAATAAGTCGAAATCATAACAAAACTTTGATGATAAGGCAGATGGCACTAAAACCAAATGCTGCAGTTGGAGTTATCCTTTTAGTCGCTGAATACTAGTCTAACAGAACAACCATTTACCTCTATTTACATGTTCAGTTATTTAGAACCAGATGATAGCTGCAGGCCTAAATTTAGTAATAAAAAAATGTAGAGATCAAAAAGGAATCTTCACCCTATAGTTAAAAAGAAGTTGCATGAAGGAGGTTATAACAATCAGAAATAGGCAAATATTAAGCCTTTAGACAGAGATATTTATAAGCACTTACTGGACACCGAAGATTGACAGTGACAGAATCAGCGACCACTTCTATATCACTGTCACTGTCTGCATTATCCGTAGCATTACCACCACCAATGCAACGGCAAACTCTAGCAAGGGCGTCCTCAAATCGCTCACCATCTGCTTCCTTTGGTACCAAGCTAAGGACCTGTGTCACAAACACTATTTATAGAAGTACAAAACAGAGATTGAAATGTGTAAATGGAAAGTGTCTGATGGATCATTAGACGAGAACTTTCAGTTCCTAACGATCACCGAAAAAATGACGTATATTAAGATGATATCATATATATTCATGCACATATAGCAATATTACTGCAAGGATGTGCATGGCATAGTTATGTCCAACAAAATTAATGTGTATTCTCAACAGAATAAATCAGTCCATTCACTTAAAACTGCTTGAAAAAAACAAGCATCTTAAAGACTTGTAACTCATGCATTAGCTGGCTGCAAAATGAACAGTTTATCAATAATATGACAAAATAAAGCACATGATACATGAGTTAGAAGGTCTCAAAACACATGGCCTTTTTTTTATAACAGATTTCCAGGGATGTGAAAATTACAATGAAATAGACGGATTCATCAATGACATGACATGTCTCATTATTCACTAAGCATTTAGTTAATAGTGCAGAAGAAAAACCTACTTTCATGTGGATAATTTTTGATAATTCTGATTGCAATATCATTGACATGTCCATCATGTCAAAAAACCTGACAGGATACTCATACAACACTACTGTTGTTGCGGTTTATTCTTGAGTACTATCTCAGCTACCAATATGAGAGAGAAAGAACTACCAACCCCATTCGCACCTCCCACTCCACACACACACAGGGAGAGAAAAGCAACACATTGTAATGAACAAACTTTTATGTGCATATGTATTAATCACAGAATGTTTTCATATCACCATGTCCGGTAAGCTTATCTAATTTACATTCACATTATTTGCAAGATGATGTAATCTTATATATAGAGCTGCTACATGTGTTATCTGTCCAAACATAATTCTTCCAGATACCATGACTGATAAGTTTATCTAGCCTATTGTCATGCCATCTGTTTTCTTGTCGGTTCCAACCAACAGATCTATAAACT
Organism: Asparagus racemosus; assembly: GCA_037177215.1. Taxonomy (NCBI): domain Eukaryota; kingdom Viridiplantae; phylum Streptophyta; class Magnoliopsida; order Asparagales; family Asparagaceae; genus Asparagus; species Asparagus racemosus. The sequence goes on along the minus strand of JBAKGM010000081.1, from coordinate 2,304,924 downwards.
GCAACTACATTAATGCAATAACTTCACTGCATAAGGTGGCTCAAACAAGCAATCGAATAGTCTGGCTTCATAAATTTAAATAGATTCGCCATGTGAAATGCTTAAGATAATCAATACCATTTCTTGGAACATACTGTCCTAGGCTCCAACACATGGATGACATGATATTTCATTGCCCAGTGGAAGGTATATAGAAAGAAAGAAAGTACAAAAGTATAGGACAAGTGCTACCTAAACTCTAACCCTAACAGTAGAAAGTGGGAACAAGTGTTAGGATATGAGAAAATAAGAATCACGAACAAGCACAGGTTTGCAGATCATACAAGAAAGGACGGAGAGTTGAATCACAGAATCATTATGTATCACATGAACTCAACAGCTATAGCGCCCAAGTTGGACAAAAACAAGAGAAAAAGGAAACCAAAACCACGGAACAGAGAGCTGCTAATTTGGGCAGCTCACATAAATATAGATGCCTCGCTGCAAACATCAGTAGGAATGAGGACTATGTACCTGGTTGGCATGGTGGATGGTACCTGGTTGGCATAGTGGATAGAATATATGTTTTGCAGTAATTCTGGTATGTAAATAACACATTGAGGTCATTGTGACATAGCTATATAACATGGACCAAGAGAAAGGACTTTTGGAGTCAGGAATAAAAAATCATCAATAATTTAGATCAACATGAAGAACTACTTAACATCAATAAATTGGATAGCTGCCAGAATGAAAACTAATAAAAAATAAACGTTAATGATAAATAGTACAGGCTCCAATAACACGCAAATTATTACTAGAAGATCTGCAAAATACAAAACAGACAAACAACCAAATTTACCTGTTGAAGTGTCCGCCGCTTTGCAATTCTGATCCCAAAACTGAATGTGCGAGCATCATTCCGTGACAAACAAATCTTGTTAATTCCTTCCCTGCTGCATGTGGTTATCTGAAAAATAAAATCAATGTGTGGCAAAGTTGAAAGTGGAAGGAACAAATATGCAAGGTTTCAATGAAAGGATACAGGTTAAGAGTTGCCACCTAACTTAGCAAAATGAGCTACCAAGAAATAGGTGAGGTCCTCCTGGTCAGATGAGAGCAGGACGGGCCATACCGCTATTCTATCTCTTGATTGCTCATTTAGTAAAATGAGCTGCTACCTCATCCTCATTTTCCTTCAGTTAAAGTATATATGGTAGCTAGAAATATGATCTGGATGAATGTAATTCTAGGCATGAATCAGAGTCTAGGGAAGGAGATAAGATCTTACCATAGGACCCTCATCCCGTCCATTAATTCCTAGCAACTGCGCACCTGGCCTATTAGTCGTTCGGACTTGAACTCCTGCAGGTTTGTATGACGTACAGGAGAAAGGGAAGTGTAAATACCTTGTAACATCACAAAACCGCGAGTGACGGAATATAAGAGTAAAGTCCTTTTCGATAGTTAAACTACACATTACAAATATGACACATCTAATAGCAACATTCATAAGATGACACGTCAACCATTGGACCGACTGAAGAACATAAAGGAAGAAAATGCAATCAGTTAAATGCAGAAACTATAAATAAAAATTATTTCCTGTATTTCAGATTCCTTTTGTCTCCCTTGCCTGTTCTTGACTGTACTTCAAGCTCATCAAGTGATTTACAAGAGGTGTATGGACGAACGTCCTTCAGATTGCATCTGTTTTCCAACCCATGCCTCTTGAGGTCTCCTGGCACATTTCCATTGATATTCTCATCTTCATAATATGAGATTGACTAACAGACACCCTACGTAATTTAGACCCATATTGTGCACCCTCCCCAAGTTTCTTTAGGCACATAAACAGAAATATCCAGAATCAGACTGGAAAGGGACATGAGACTAACATTACTACTACTACTACAGACTACTACTGCAGTCATTATAATTACTGTTATTGTTAAGCATGCTGATGGCTCGTTCTGAAGGGTATGGAAGCAAACTCCTCCCAATCAAATCCCCTGATTTGAAATGAAAAAGGAAAAAACATTTGTTCAATCTTGATCTACACAATTTGTAATGCCTAAAAATAAACATCAAAATAAATAAGTTTTGAGTTTTTTCCCACCTATCCATCAGGTGAAACAGAACAGTTATTATTGCTTTTATTTTTCACTAAAAAACTGATGCCTTTTTGAAAAAGAAATGATTCTGTAGCCATATATCAGAGGATTACTAACTGCAATGTTCGCTCAAGTCTCTAAGATTTCTAAATTTCCAGCAACAATTGCCATGCTTTAAGAATACATTCAATTTAGCTTTTTTGTTACTTTGTACTTCTGATAAAATAGCATTTCCAATCTGTAATCTCTCCATATGGACTCTGTCACGGTCCCAGAAAAGTTTTGAGAAGTATCTCCATTTCTTAGTGAATTTAAATAGTAAAACTACAATGGTTAGGTACCAAGCAACTGGACATTAAGGTTTTATCATTGATTTGCAAATAAAAAGTGATTAATCCATATGTATTCTTTACCATTGATTTGCAAATCTGTGTGTTGTGGCCACTGCATTCTGAAAGGAATTTTATCATTGAGAAGCATGCACCAGACCTGCAATAAGAATGAGGTCACACACGGAATGCCATAGCCTTACTTGATAAAGAGGGTACGTATCATAAAAACAAGGCGTTTAAAATGTTAATTCCAGTTGATAATAGGCGACAACAATCTAGAAGGATAATGCAGTATCTAAAAGAGGAAGTTAATAATGCACTTCAAAGGTTCAGATAAATGATAGGGTGAGAAACTTTTGGTTAAAAGCGAGCGGGTAAATTTCACAAAATCCCCCATGAAGTTTGGCTCATTTTGAGATAACCCCAAAAAAAGTTTGAAAATGTCATTTAACCCCCAAAGCTTTTTCAGATAACCCCCAAGAAGTTGGGGGATATCTGAAAATATATTCAGAAATATGCAAAGGTTTGGGAGTTAAGTGACGATCACTAACTTTTTAGGGATAGTGCCAAGATTAGGCCAAACTTCTTGCAGGTTTCGTGAAATTTACCAAAAGAGAAAATAAGATTTGAATTTGTTGAAGAACATAAGATGGTTATATTAAAGAAACAAGTTTTTCTTCAATGAGCCAACACTTCATTATGAAGAAACACTAGAAAAATCTATAGAGAAAGAACAGAAAATCCCGAAAAGAATAACAATGCAATAGTAAATGCAGGAATCATTCGCATAATAGCAGGCAGGAATTAAGTAATTGAACATACTATCAATGAACCTTTTCTTTTTCCCAAACAAAAGAGTACAGTTTTCTCTCTTTTGGACAAGAATATTCCATATCATATTTTACATTATAAAGACCATATCATATTTTACATTATAAAGACCATTTCTGCAGATTTAACCTAAATTAACCTCTTCAATTGAGATAAATGAACCCCTAAAGGAGCTCCTATCATAATTATAATACAGGTAGTTAGCATTGGCAAGTCAAAACCATACAGTTCCATTATGCACTGTTTCTCTTTTTAAGAAAAAGTAGCAGATGGATAATCTTAAGATTATAAGTGATCCATGTTTCTCTTTTCTACCAAAAGCTAAACTATCTATTAAAACTGATTACTGCATAATATAACGCTGAATAAATCCAATATGTAGCTGATGTCTCTTCACGTATGTATCTTGTCGGGGATCATTTTTCCCTTAAGACCCATACAAGAGGGTCCTGCAGAAAGTCATAATTAGTTTATAACAACTATTTGATTTGGATTTGCGAATTTTACATGTATTGGGATTAATTATTTGATTTGAGACTAAGTTCTATTTGTGTGAGGAATCGAGGATTAGTTTTATAAGTCTACAAATACTCTTGTAAGTTTCAGATTTTGATATTGATAATGATTCATGTTGATTCCTTTAATATTTGGATTAATGTGATTTGCTTCCTTGGTGTGAGCCACAACCAAATATTAGCTCAGCCTCCCCCATCCATTCTTCTTCTTCTCGACAACCACCCAGCCCCGCTTTATTTCTTCTCTGTTCTGTATCTAGCCACAGCGGGCCTGAACAGTCAGCCACATGAAGCTTCCCTCTCCTCTTCCACCTAACTGCACCATATGCCCTCTCTGTTTTCTGCAGCTGCCACATCTTCGCTTGATGAGGACCGGGCTGAGGGCTTCGATTCAAAGGCCAGAGAATCTCTAACATGAGGTCTTTGAAACATATTTGGATCTGTTCGACAGCTTAATGAATTGAGATTGGAACTCATCGGAGAATGTGAGTGCTCAGATGCACAGGGAAAAGTTCGCCAGAGGGTTTCGTGGTGAGGTACTGTTCAATTGAACAGTGAGGTAATGTTCAATTGAACTTTTTTAAGGACTAGGATTTGTGGACTTTTCAGATGAAGGGCTTCGCACAGTAAGAGGCAATGTACATATACCAAAGAACACTTCACATGCACAAGAGAGAGAACTCAATTTTTATTAATCAATGGTTTGCCTTCTAATGAAGCTTACAACGTTATTTATAAAAAAAGATAACAGCTAACATGATCAAATCAAATATCACTAAAATAGAAAATATTCAAATAGGTCTTAAAACCTTCTGATGGATGGTCCACGATCACTCTGCATCATCTTCCCTCCTTCCTCTCTCGTTCCTCTGTTCTGCACCTAAACAGCCCTTCTCTTTCTTTTCCCACAAAAGAATCCCCTCCTGTTCCTTCCCTACGTTCCTCCTAAACATCCAGAAAAACCATCTCTTTCCCAATCCAAACAGTCAACCAAAACCATAAACCGCCACCTGACAGCCATCCCCAAACAACAGACACTTTCACCCGAGCAGTCTGCATAGGACCCAAAGCAGCCCCGACAGCCTTCTCTATCAAATCCAACTTGCTCCCATACAGTACTTTTGCATTTGAAATTGATCTATATCAAGATTCAAATGGATTTCCAGTGAAGGAACGATCTATCCAATCATCTGTGGGGCTTTGAATGGCATCTATTCTTTCCATCAGATAACTTTCATCACAACCTAGATTTGATTGTTACTTCCTGAAATTAGTCATGTTGCAAATGCCAATGCATCATTTGATAATTATTCATCTTATCCAGATTAACATTGTCTTCCATAGAACCATAATTTCAGGAATCAAATCTAGTGCGGCCATGTAGTACAGGGATCTTTAGAAACTTGTCAAGTAGAACAGGATATCGGCATCATCTGTTTGCATGGAACCTAGATTTCTAGTCATGTGTCACATCTCCATGCAACAGAGGTGCTTACAGAAGGCACTAAAACATTTACTCTACAGTCTGACTCCAATGGATCATTTAAGCCCAAAGTGAAAAAATTTACAGTCTACTTTTCAAAGAGAATACTCGACTGTTTAGGTACATGGAGTCAACATGGGTGAAACATTTAAATTAAAAGCAACAAATTTGAAAGTTAGCATCATTCAGAAAAATCTTGTAAAGAAAATAATAAAACCTTAACAAAATAATAACAGTGAAGTTGATTTCAACAAGATTAAAAAAACAAACCTGAAGATCATATTCCGATCTTTGTAACAATTCTTTGTCAGCTCTTGATAGTGGATAAGTTTTCTCCAAGCATTGTACTAAATTTGCTCTGAAAAATGGAATATATTTTCTGTATCAGAAAATTGAGCCAAAACATTGATACCCAGTAGTACTATGGCGCCAGTATAGCAGGAAGTTTCTTCATTGACATCAGAGTATAGCAGGAAGTTTATTCATTGAAAATCCAATTTCTAAGCTCAAGCCACCAGTATGAGAGTACAGCATGAAATAAATTCCGATACAAGGACAAGCATGGATACTCGATACAATGCACACCTTTCTGGTGGTGTGCGCCTCACAAAACCAAGATAGACAAATAGGAAACAGTTAAATAATACAACTAGAACTTGGATATGAACCATATGGTAGACTAAGAGAACTAATATAAACAGTAAGAAAACCAATGAAACCAGAAGGAATTTTTGATACTTTCATGTTGAAGCCGTTTAGTCGGTACTTTATATATTTGTAACAAATCTTGCTACATTTATGCACTCTGAAGTTTGTGTTATATAAGTAAAATGAGAAGTTTATTGTAAACATAAATTATGATGTTTGTGCTTTGTTCCTCAATGAATTAAGAAATACAACCAGCCACGCCAAGGGGAACATGTGAATGCTTCACGCATGCTATCAGCGGCCAAGCGTGTATTGATGGAGTCCTGGTAAAATTATAAATGTGGTTGGGGGCTAACTTAGTTTGGCATTTGAGTATGGAATGTGATGTTGCCAGAACAAGGCAAAGGTATGGCAAACATAGTTTTATTACTTAAAACTTACAACTAAAGATAAGTCAGCTTCCATAAACAAGAAAGGAATGGGAAAAGGGCAGTACCTAATACTTGGAAATCAATAAATGAAGCAACTGTTTTACTTCTGAACCTGACATTCTGATTTCATGTCAATAGCAGATGTGCTTAAACTGAGTATTTCATACAAGAATTCTGAAGATGCATCATACATAGATGCTACTTGCATCACATTCTTGCAATGACAACATAGAGATAGAGTTGGAAATCAGCGAACTTCATCTAACCAAAACAATACTCAAAGTAGAAAGAACCTTTGATGCCAAACAATTGCTAACAAATACAGCCATTTTACAGGCATATAGAAGTAGTTTATCCTGTTAATAGATATAGCATAAGTATAATATCAACAAAAAGATTCCATGCATCTGAGAACTATCTAGACTATATCAGACCCACAAAATTACAAAATGAATAAGAATAAACAATGTTTAAGTCACTCACCCATCTGATGCGATACCAGAAAAAGCCAATTTTGTAGGACGTAATGGCTGTGCTACTGTAACCCAAAACCTGTAGTTTCCCATGTACAGGACAAAAAGAGAGAAACAAAGAAAATAAGATTGTGACAGAGAAACACTACGAGCAAATGCAAACAAACTTAAAATAAACGAAAACAGAGAACATAAAGAATTAGAACACAAGAAATATATTAACGCGCCAATTGAAGTACGAAAAGACTAACATATGGCAAAACAAGGAAAGAACAGTTTGTTATCACCTTTCTTCGCTGACTTTCTCATACATTCCAGCTAGCTTTTGTCACTAATACTATTTGTGTGAGACTTAATATTAACTATAAGATTTAACAACAAAAATCAATAAGAACCCAATATTATGTCTCTTATAAAAGCATCTATAAATAGATTTGATGCCAATCTCATTTCCGCTCCAAACTCGTCTTTCGAAGTCTTCTATAAGCAAATAATTTTTAATGATGAACCTGAAAATGACTTTTTAAAACATCGTTCCTTTCTATGTCTTTGCTCAAGTCTGACATTCCACTGCGCGAGTGTTTTATAACCTTGACTCCAGGACATTCTATAGTTTAGAGACCGCAATAAGCTTTCTAAGATTGGTTGTGGTGGCATTCTGACTCAAGAAGTATCAGAATAGGAACCTTCCATAAACTTCTACAAACCTGAATCACCTGATATATAGTTGTAACATTAGTTTCAGAGCGCTGAACAATGTATTAAATATCGGATATATCGGAAATATCGGATGACCAAAATCCATATCGGATTGTGGAAATCGGGGATATATCAGGGATATGTAAAAAATATCGGGTTGCCATATCGGAAGATGATCATATATAACATAACATTGCAATATGTAATCTAAACATATCTAGTGTATTTTAAACATAAGAAATTGCATTATAATTCATGAATCATGATATATGTAATATGTTTAGGATGCCTAACTGGTTGTAGAAGCTTGCTTAGTGGGTTCGGGTTGGGTTTGGGAACCCAAACAACCCAAAAATCAACCCAAACTCAAAAAATAACAAACTCGGCCGATATTTACAACCGATATATCGGGCCAATATATCCGATATATCGGAAAAAAACCCCAAAAATCTGAAACGACATATTTTCATCAATATCGTTGCGGAATCACGTCAAACCCGATATATCGGCCGCAATATCGATATTGCAGCCGATATTTAATACACGGGCGCTGAATAATTAACTTCCATAAATCTGATATATGTTTACCTATATATTAGACAAGCATAGCTTTAAAAAGCACTCTGGGTGCCTATCTAAGTAGCCTCTTAAGCCTAAGCAGTAATCAAGCTGCTCGGAAAAGTCCCGGAAGCACCTAAGCGAGCATGAACCACTTAAGCGGGTTTCACAGCGTCAAAAAAAGGTAGGTTGCCCACTTGAGTATAGTAACAGTAGAAGAGAATCGGATCAAAGTTCAATATCTGAATCCATCTCATATAAAACGATGTGGGTATGAGTTTGAACCTTCAAGAACATTGTTCCTCTTTCGGCATCTCTCCTTGGCCTTTTTCTTTGGCACTAGAGTGTAAATATCACATATCCGACTACCACAGAAACAATTGCCTTAAAAACATAAGGCGCTAGAACATGCCTATGTCACTTAAGCGCCCACCTAGGGGAGCTAGGTTCAACGCCCAGAAGCGTCAGTTCACAGGCGTGTGCCTCTAAATTTGTTAGACATGTGATTCTTTTATGGTTTTGTTGAATAATGTAATTTCCCGTATTAACCCATTATCTCAAGGATAATTTCAATGCTCATTATGTATGTGCAGGTCTAGTCACTGCATTTTTCAAAATTACATAACATAGGATTTCAACAACGTGAGCATTAGCATCTTGCCACAAGAATATTTACTTTGAAATAGAAAACATGATATTTTAAAAAGAGTACATTAACATTTCCTATCAAAGAGAAGTCTGATCAATAAAACAAAGAAATACCATTAAATTATGGCTAAATGGCATATATTTTGTAAGCAACTGAAAATTCTTAAGCAGACTCTAAGAGCAATGTTTAATAATCAGAGATGACATAATTCAAACCAAGGATTAGCTCACAGATTTTTATAAAGAAGATACCAAACTCTGCTGACAATTATAAGATGGTTGTATAAATGATATATGAATTAAAAAAAGTTCATGAGACATACGGGTCTGCCCTGTTGAGTCGGCAAACTTCACAATAAAAGCACTGTGGAACTTCAGGGCGAACACCCTCCATAGGTTTCTCAGGTATAATGACACAGTTAATATGCTGCCAAAGTTTGCACCTTGGCTCTGCACACTGCACTCAGCAAAGACCAATGGTTCAGATGCACAGTGAAATAAGGAGTCATGGTCTATAAAGAATTATATTACACACTAAATCTCTTTGAATTTAACATCTGATTAATTAAATACCCCTGCATGCTCTTTAGACGGCAAGAAACACTAAAAAATCCCTCGAGATTGGCAGACCAAAGGGTATTCCGTAATCCTGAAGGCATTAATATAAAGATTTAATTTACATAAAACATTGCAGATTAGCATTGTTAGATCATTTCACAATTTTCCACCAGAGACCTAAAAAATACAAGCTCCTCCCTACACCACAAAACTATGTTGTTTATTGATCAGGTATAAGGGTTGATCTATCAGTCTGGTCATACAGGGAAGTTTGCCATATGTGCTTCTCTAGCGAAAGGCTTTTTTTTACAAAAACTGCTACAACACATTTCAAGACATTAATAAAAAGGAGGGCTGGATGTTTGCCACGTGTGCATCACTCTAGCCAAGAGGCTGGTGTGACACACGATGAATATGGGTAAACTTGGTACGAAGCACCAAATTTGGTGCTTGATAGTGATGTGGTCACTTCTGATGCACTCTTACGGGGGCCTTCTTTAAAATTTAACTGTACACCTTTAAATGTGTGGATGAGAAGCATCCACGTTACTACCAAGCACTGAATTTGTGCTCCGTATCAAGTATACCCTCCCTCTCCCTCCTCTGTGTGTTTTTTTTGGGTGTTTTGTGTTTTTTTTTGGGGGGGGGGGGGGATCGATCAACTACTGTCTAACCTGAAATTAATCTGAAAATATAAGTGTTTGAAGCAGTGTTATCAGTCTTTTCATGGTGCGGATATGAACACATGTATGCTACTTGCAGCTCTAAAGTGTGCGGAAGGAATAGGATTAATAGGATCAATGTTGTGGGACACAGTACACTGGGGGCATTTTGGGATTATCACAATGTGTGTATGCGCGCGTGAATACGTGTATGTCATGATTGTGTGGATGTAGATAAAGAGGAGAGTTCCGTATAAATCTGAACACATGTAAAACTAAGGATTGTGATATTAGAAACTTTCATCGTTTAAGAATAGAAGTAAACAGCTAGAAAACTCGATCGCAATACTTAAAGTTCAAACATCAATTCTAAAGTATCAAAACCTGCGCATAAAATCATTTAAGAAAGGCTATATACTAATGCCAGATAATGCTAGATACAGCAAAATAGCTTAATGACTCAATTAACCCATAGTTTGTATTTTTTTTCCCCTCAGGTAGGAGTGCTAACAATCTGGATCAGGAGTACCCCACAAATTGGTATGACAAACAGGATTATGGTTTGAGGGAGGTGGAGCACATTAGGCAACACTAATTTCGAAGAAATACAAAGAATTAGCACCAATTGATTAGCAGCCCATTTTATTTAGGAAGAGAACTATACAAAAACCATCTATTTTTTGAGAAGAAGATGGAATGTGCCATCTACATCGAGATTCACACAAAGCATAACCCATAAATACAAGTATTTATCGTGGTGGCATTTGTCAAAATGCTAGATCCCTATTCGTGCAATGCAAGTTCTATTACTTGCTTTGGAACAATTTATCTAGCCTCCAATATGAATCAAAATTATGATTTCATACGCATTATATTAAAAGTAACTACTATACAAGCATATATAGATAACCAAAGAACCAACAGCATTATAATTATGAAGATCATGATAAGCCTATCGAATAGATAAGAAATATTACCTGAATCATTGAGTCAGTAATTAACGTACTGCCACAAGGACAAGAAACCTTCATCTCCTGATATAAATCTCTTACTTCTTCTTTAGGTTTAACCTGATTTATATCTGAGCTGCTTTGACTTCTTGATGCTAAATCAGTTGCCCCAGGAATTTGCATTTTTCTGCAGAAGCACCGAAGGATGTAAATCTATAAATTACAATACAGTTTCAGATAGCCAATTCTGAAATAGAAAGCTACATTCCAGGGGAAAAAAATACAAGATAGACAAATTGATAAATGAGCACAAAAGTTTGCAAAATATTCTGCAAACAAATATCACCTGTAAGTGTCATCAATTATTTTGACTACTCCATCCTTTCCCATAGAATTTTTCTTTGCCCAAGAATGAGATCTTGAACCTGCAGCAAGGAACAAAATTTGAGGATGTTATTTGTAAACTATACAAATTTGTATAGTTACCAACACTTGTAATTAGAAGAGGACACGCATGTAGCATTGTATGATCGAGGTTATTGTGGCATTTGATTATTCATTAATGTCAAATAACAGTTTTGAAATTCAGAAGTACTTCCATAGGCATATGGACGATTAAATTAAACATCTCAAATATATAGGGAAGAGCAGCTGCGACTTCTCCTTAACCAGTCAACCTGCTGTAGAATACTAGCATGTTGAAGACATAACATAAACAACAACTTCATATTAGTGAGAGTAGACTCTCCATAAACCATAAGGGAAGGCCATAATGGATCTTCATAGCTTTACCAGTAAGCCAGACTGCCTCCTTAAAACCCAAACACGCCATAATTTCGATGCACTGTTTGTCTCCCCAATTTCCAACACAACTCTGAGATAAATCTTATTTCCTACCAGGACTTGCCTCACATCGGAAAAAATAAGCACCCGGTTCAAGCCGTGAAACCCCAAACACAAGTCTTTCTTGTTTCCAGACAGTTGGTAGAGTATCCTCCTTTAAGGTCCCTCCCATTCTGAAGGTTGCCAACTTCTAAAGAAAATGGTTCTGTTCCCCAAGAGCAGATGTTCAGCTTCCTACCAGTATTCAGGCACAGTCCTGAGGCCCACTGATCAAGATATTGCCCTCAGGCCAGCACAACATATAATCCAAACAACCCAAATTTGGATAAGGAGATTGTAACAATATAGTCAGGCACAATAATATATGCTTTCTGCCTTCAAATTGCAGCATAGGCCAATAGCAAAACCTACACCCAGTAGTAAATGCATATATTGTCTTTAATAGTCACAGCTACCTAATCACTTAATAATATACATTAAACCACTGTCAACAGATTGCCATCAGTCAAAAAAAAGGAAGAAATAACCTAACATTTTATTGTGTTCATTATTTAATTCTCCTCCTTTCTTCTTGGCCGGGTATTGGAAAAATAGAACACCAGAAATGGCTTAACGCGATTATAAGGCTCAGTAAGCAGTATGACGAAATACAGAGCAAACACATAAAACTTAATGGGACAAAATCAGACATAGCATATGGCAAACTAGACAGGAATGCATGACAGACATTAGCAAACTTCTTCTGTATCTTCAGTGACTAGAAGAGTACATAAGAAAACGTTACGAATAAATTAATGAGAATATATATAATGCTCAAACATAAAAAGAGAAAAACAGTACTAAAATGATATGAAATAGAATATAAAGTTCAAACAAGTAACAATAGTTACAACATGGAACTACAAAGACTGCAATCCGACCACAGATATTTGAAAATAAAGGTTTTCCAGCAGCATCTTACTTCTATTTCACAGATATTGCCATCTTAGAAAAAGTTTTGAATACAATGATTCGGGATGTAGAACATATTTGCAATAAGTAAAGCAAAGTAAAACACCAATTAAGTTTATAGTTAAACGATCACGACTAAATTCACATTCGTCAACTCATGACATTTTGAAGAAAAAAATTAGTAGGTACACTCATCTTATACAACAGTCAGAAGATAACAAACTAGTACCTTGGTCATCCGAGAGCAATGATAAAATTTTATCCACGAGTTCCTGCAAATTGAGGAAAAATCACAAACAGACAAATTGTAGAGGGTGTTATAAACCCAGAATGCAAACTAAAGTAAAGATTATATGTAGTATTCTATTTTACAAGATGGAATTAAGACAGTGGTTATAGGAAAGCAAAGAAATTATATGTTCCTCAAATAAGTTCTCTTGACATGGAATCTATGTTTTAAAGGTAACCCATTTCCGCACCTCCAATCCCCAAATGCTTACATGGTTCCTTAAGCGGGTGACACGGTGTCATTTTACTTATAGAGTTCTCTATCGAGAACTTGTCCAATAGTACTTTTTATATTATATAGATAAGATCGCTAGTGGATCGTGGACCTATATACACTCTAGGGGTGCAGTTGCACCCCTAAAAGTTTTTAAATTTGCATCTAAAGTGTTGTAATGTCTACACCCCCCACCCCCAAAAAAGAATAAAATTAAAATTGCACCCCAAGGTCCAAGCTATCTAAAAACACTAAAGAAATTACTTAAAATCTTAAATTAGGCCCATTGAAAAGTAGAAGTCCATTTAAAATTTCAACAATAAGTGTCGATATGCATTCCCATCAGGTAGTTTAGTCTTATTATATTGATATGCATTCTCATCTGGAAAATTTTCTGAATCTGCCACTGGATAAGATGCAAAGATAGCTTAGACACGAGCCATGAATGAGAAGTAAAGAAAAGTAAATTAAGGGAGATCGAATGATAGAAATTAGGCGAGAAAACCCGAATGGTTGCACAGGTGGGCTTCTACTTCCGCGGTTGAGGAGAAGACCAAAAAAATTTGTTTCACTACAAATTCTGCCTTCTGCTTCTCTTAAAAGTCCTCTCTTGAATTCATTATCAAAGACCAAAATTTCCCTTAAAAAGCACCTAAATTGCATGGCTATGCGTACGGAACACAGCAAATTTGTAAAAGGTAGGATACGGGGACGCGACTGAAACTCATGGGATATAATCATAGTTCTGAGCTATATATATAAACGGTCTTTTTAAATCGTAGCTCTTAAGTCTGAAACGAACTCGACCTTTATCCAACAAGTTACAAAAATAAATTTAAAATGTAGGATATTTATTCAAGAAGCGTATGACGATGAGTGTTTTAAATTGAACATGCATTGTATAAGTGAGTACGTGTCTAAATAAATATATGCAGACATTAGTGTCCAATAAGTCTCGGGTATGGGTAGGGTACGACACGTGTCGGGTACAGTACAACTTCGTACATCACTCTTTCTTTAGAAGCAATGAAAGCGTGTATTGTAAGCACAAACCTTAGACCCCTAGACAAGAAACTTCACTTTTACAAAAAAGCAACCTATGCAGCACAACAACAATATCCATTTTGAACGTACTGATATGTGTTAGACATCGACACTTTCATAGACACTCCTTGGATGTGTATTGGACCTTTAAAATGTGCCCTCAATTAACAGTTTAGGGCACCTTGTAGATACTTTTCAACAAATCTTACTCTTCTCACACCCATCTTTGTTCATATTGCATATTTGAGATAATTATCGTGTCATTTGTTCATCAAAGACTATGCTTTGGTGAAGAAAGAACACCAAAATATGGACTTGATTAACTATAATAATTATTTGTCTATGTACACTATAAGAAACTGAAGAATCAAGGTTTACTTCTTTTGCAAAGTCATTTAAGTAAATAATAGATTATTAATCAACATTTTACCATGTATGCGAAGTTGCATGAATACGAGTACGGGTACGGGTGCCCATACAGGTAAGGGGCACGACAAATTTGTAATAGGTGTTGTACAGGGACATGACTGAAATACATGAGCTATAATCATAGTTCTGAGCTAGATAAGCAAACAACCCTTTGAAATCGCAGTTCTCAAAGCTGAAATGAACTCGATCATTGTCAAATAGTTTAAAAAAATAGATGTGACGTGTAGGATGTATGCCCAACAAGTATATGACGAATGTTTTAAGTTAAAACATGTATTCTATAATTGAGAACATGTCTGAATAGATGTATGCATACATCTAAGGAGTGTCCAGGAAGTGTCGGGTATAGGTACGACATCATGAAATAAGTACCCATGTAACATAGCATATATGTAATTTGTATATCTTTAAAAATAATTGCATAGACATTTGGATGCACAAGAGATCAATGCATGTATATATGCACGTAAATTCATGTCATCATGTCTACATTTCCTGCTTCTAAGGAACTGTTCTTCCTGTGTTTATATCCCGGTGCCCATTTCATACTTATATCTTGTGCTCTCATCCATGCTTCTTAGAAGCTCGCTATTATACACTTTCTTCCATTGTTATACCTCTGTTACTTATAGCTAATCCATAACCACCTACAAAGCCCATGTTCTCCCGGCCATTTTTCTGATAATAACTACCTCTCCCATAGGTGTCCATCACACTTAAGAATCTATTTTATTTGTTCCCTTTTAACCCGCAATTCAATTTTTCTTAATGTTTCTTGTTCCCATCTCTTATTTCCTTTTTAACTTCATTCCTACTCTTTCTGATCTCTAAATTACTTTTTCATGTTTGTTGTTTATTTCTCTTCCTTTTATTCCCCCACTGATGTACAGGTGAGGGTGGTGACTAGGCATTATGATATTATTTATGTTTATCAGGGGTGTAGTTAACACAGAATCATTGTTCTCAGTTGACGGCTTCAACAAACACTTTATAGCGGAATGACTACAAGAAATTGGCATAAACCATTGCTATCACAAATGGGTGAAACAACTCACAAAATGGAATCATACATCTAAAAGGTAAAAAATGATTCAGCACATCACCATATACTGTCAATGTAAAGGGAATGAAGTGGAAAACCTTGAGCAGTACGTTTATGAAAATAGCCTATCATTTCATAACTCAAACCTTTTTGTTTCTCAGACCTTCCCACGTCGGTTAAAATAAAAGATGTGAAAGGCCTTAAGTTGTGCTTCCCTGCTCCTGAATAATTAATTCTTCTAGATACTTCTTACAATCATTTGATCTTAGTGTTAAAAGTGACCTGCTACACACGAGGTTTAGTTTTGCCTTTTTCTATTGATGTCTGGTTACGGCTCTAAAAGACAAAAACACCTAGGTCAAGGAAGAGAAGGGAGGGTAAATGGATATTATTGATCAAAGTTATGTAAAGAACCTCAAAACACAGGACACGATCAGTTAATAAATTACAGATCTGAATTCAAACTCCTCTCGAAACTCTGTTATACACTTCAGAGCACAAAACAAATACATTTTCTAAATGCCCTTTCAACAACGACAACAACGCTTTAATCCCAAATGTTTGGGGTCGGCTAAATGGCCTTTCAACAGCAAATACACTTTCTAAATGTCCTTTAATACAGTATATATTCTCACAGAATTACCACTTAATATGAATGGACCTCTTAACCCTGACTTGCTTCACCCAGCACAAACACCCCAACCAACCATGCTTGTTTTGTAGCATATTGGATCCTCATGTTCTTTATAAGAGTAAATCACCTTCTTGGAACCTTAAACTAATATTGATGACATTGCGTCAACCAATCCTAATGTTCACATCTTAGAATATGGGATTTGTGGGATATATATATA
>JBAKGM010000081.1:2264042-2281509 GCA_037177215.1 Asparagus racemosus | reverse complement strand
TGCCTCGGCACTGTGGCCAAGGCACCAAATGGTCCCTCGGTCGGCCGAGGCGCCAAGTGGTGTTTTTTCCGATTTTTTCCTTCTTCCGGCGTTCGTCTGTTCGTCCGCCGTTTCATCTGAGATTCGTTTCGTCTGGTCACGTCGAATCAAAGCCCGGTTCGATCTTCCGTTGATTCCAGAATCTGATCGATGTAATTCCGTCAACGCTTAAATACGGATGGTCCCGTCTCGTCGACGTCTAAATCCAGTCGAACCTCTTTGTCGAGTCCCGCTGATCCGAAGCTTCGTTGCTGGAACACGTCACTTCGCTGGCTTGTACGCCTCGCCGACTCACTTTATGCGTTCATCAACTCGCCTTTGCGGTTTGGTCGCATCGCTCGATGGTTCATCGGTCGCGAACCCGCCAACACGAGTCTGATTCGGGCACTGATAAGCGATTTTCGACGCCTACAGGGTGAAAGAGTAGAATAGTTTTACTAAATTGTGAGGAATATAATGTGAAGATTTCTCAATCACTCAATCCCAAATAACACCCTAAAAGCCTAATACAACTCTCTCAAATAAAAGAACAAAAGAGAAAAGATATCAAATAGGCTTCACAAAAGAACTATCTCTTCTTGATTGGTGCTCTGTAGATTGATGATTCTAATTGGCTTGAAAGACTGTACACATATAGCCTTGAAGACCTCAACTCCTTGTTGTCCATGGAATAGGAGTTCTAATGGGAATAGAAGTCCACGTGTCCTAAAGCCGAAGAGTCCAAGTAGTAGGAGTAAAACTTTAATATGATTGGCTTTGCAAATTCTAATGTAAGTAGGACTTTGATATCCAAAATAATTAGAATTATAACTCAAGCCCAATAAGAGCCCATGACCAATAGGCCATATGACCCATCAATCAATTAATCACCAACTCATACTTTTGATCAAAACAAACCAAGCCCAAAAAGAAACTCCCAATGCAATATGGATTTGAATATTTGAGGCAACCTATAACAGAAGTAAAAGAATTTTTGTTGTTAGCTTATGTTTGTAATCCGTAACATGTGAGTTATCTTCTCAAATACTCCCATCATTAACTTCAATGGTCTTGTCTGTATGCTTTTGTTTAATTTTCGCGCATCGACTTTTGGCCCTTTGGTGTGCACCTTATATCTGAACAGTATATTCAGTGATTTGGTTTATTAGGTTAATAAGTTTGATCGAGATTGATGTTAACTCTTGAGATTTTCCTAATAAAACACAACTAATTTCTTAGAAATTGACAGTGGTATTCGATTGAATTGTCCTGGGAAACCTGCCAGCTCAAATAAAAGAAAGGCAGTTTTTCGTGCATGAGGAAAATTGTTTCCTTCTCAGAAGAGATACTTTTCTCTCTGCTAGTTCTCATTTTTCCATCTGCAAAAGAGATACTTGCTCTAGAACGATGGAACCCGTATTCATGAAATTTCTTTTTCCATAATTTTCTAGTTAAGATGTTCAGTTGTCCAAACATTTTGTAGGATTTTGCGGGTTATGGGACATCTGCTCATCATGTAAGCAGTGTATCAGATCTTTTACGCTACTAGTAGAAAAATATGTTTCTACTTTTTACTCCACTAAACTTAGAAAACCATCATATGGATACGTGCTGGATATATAAATTTCTCTGTTATATGCAGAACAAATAAAACAATTAGTTACCTGAAAATGAAAGAACATCTTAATTATATATAGATGGATCTCGGGAAAGCATGGGAGAAGCCATCACTACAATATCAAAGCCATCTTCAAAATTAGCCATCAGTAGTATATCCAATTTTAAGAACCAAATCATCATCTGTCATCTTATTCGGACGGAAATTGAGTATTTGTTCTATTAATAATCAAAATTCACAAGATTCAAACAAAACGAAAAGTTATGAATACTGAGAAGGTGTTGTGGTATGGACGCGTGGTCGTCTCTTGCACGTAGGAGGGAGGAAGGCATATTTTTGGGTTAATTAAGTATTTCGTGTACCAGTTAGTTTTTTTTTTCTTTTCTTATTGTTTCATGTCCTGCCAAGGCAATTACCAGTTTGATACAGGATATTTAACAGGTTTTAACCGAAATCAAACCAAGACACAATTCAAAAACCGAACTTGGTCGAGATTTTGGCATCCCTCCTTAAGTTGACAGGTTGTATGTATGCACGGAGCAATTGTGTATAATGCTTACCATCAAGTTGCTGTTCATGGCGTGAAAGTGATTGCAGACGGGTCATACAAATAACGAGATATGATTAGTTCACTGGTCCAAACATTGTCCTTCTGTGAAAGGTGCACTGTAACTTATTTTATTTTATGTTTTGGTAAATTGAAACATGCACTACTGATACAGTGATCTGGGGCTACTGAAATCTTTCATCTTTGAAACCATCATGGCCATTTTAACGTAGACCATGACATGTTGAGAGTAAATGTTTTGTTTCGAGAGTTCGACGATGATGAGTGTATATAAGGTATAACTTTTCGTGAAGATCATGTCTGGAGAACTTTGCTAGTTGCAATATGTATATTTCAGGTACCTACAGAGTACATTTATCTAAAAGATTTTCATACAATAGACGAAAGCGAGCAAAATAAAAGCGTAAATAAAATGGGAAAAAATGCTTTCCACCCCCTTATTATTAATTTCAATTCTACAACTAATTGATTTGTTTACTTTCTGGAGCTTAACGATTGAAAATTGAACATAAATAAATTCCTTTATTTACTTAACAAAACAAAAATATCAGTGCCAGATGTATTTATAGTTTTTCATGTAGTTCAGTAACTTTGTATCTCGCAACGTCAATGCAAGGATCACAGCAAAACCTTGAACATAAACTAACTCTATTCTAGTGAAAAACAAAAAAAATCTAACAAAATGATGATAAATAACTTGCACTAACCTGTAAACTTTATTAAATAAAAGCAAGCTAAATAATATCCTTTTTTTGCTCTCTTACAAAAGGAAAAGAGGAAGGGGAAAAAAAAGAAGAAGAACACTGATTGACCTAAATAACTGTCTTAGACAAGAGAAAGAAACTCCAAAAAAATTACAAAAATTGTTCTCGCTAAGCTAATCTAACTTCGAAGAAGCAAACAAAGTAGTCCGAGGAGAAGCGATACTAAGCCAACCGAAAGCAGCACTAACAACGCCACCAGGCCAACTGCGATAGCAAATTTGGCTATTGAGTTCTTGTTACTACTATCAGCATCTACACGAGATCCCAGCGTCGACGGTGCTGGTGCTGGTGATGGTGATGGCGGAGCAGAGATTTGCGGGGGAGAAACTTCATGAGCGGGAGAGGGAGATTGCGGCGGAGCTGGAGCTGGAGCTGGATCAGGTGAAGCTACACAACCGGGAAAGATGTCCTTGAACGGCTTAGGAAGCAGGGTGCAGATGAATGTCATGTTGAGGTTAACCGTCACATTTGGTGGGGATGGCGGCGTATGGGGCAGTGTTGACGACGGCGCCGGCGCGTTCGAGGCCAATGGGGCAGGAGGCAGCGGCGGCGGCGGTGGAGTTAGAGGCGGCCTTGATGAGGGTGATGGAGTAGGAGGCAACCATGGCGATGGGGCCTCCGGGGATGGAGCAGGGTGCGGGGTCAGCGACGGGGGCGATGGAGTAGGAGGCAACGATGGCGCCTTCAGGGACGGAGCAGGGTGCGGGGTCAACGTAGGGGACGGTGGCTGCGATGGTTCTGGAGTGGGAGGCAACGTCAGCGGGCTGGACGGGGCCAACTGTGGTGATGGAGTAGGATGCATAGTCGACGATGACGGCGATGGCGATGGGGATGGCGGCTGGGATAGAGTAGCTTGGTGGGGGGACGGTGCCTCGGGCGCTGACTGAGTTGGTGATGGGCTCCAGCGCCGATTGGTACCGTGATGATGGTGGCGGTGGAGACCGTTCCGGTAGTGACGGTGGTGGTGGTGACTCTTCTTCAGTAAGTCATCGAATACCGACGAAGAAGCGAAGGTGTTTCCAAGACAAAGGAACAAGACCAAGACAGAAGCTCGAAGAATGTCAGATGAGGAGGCCATGCTTGCTTTCGATTGTTGTTTTTCTCTCCGTTGGTTCAAAGTTTATTTATAAGCTAGAGAGAGAGAGAGAGCCTCCGTCATATGAACTCTTTGAGAACCGACGCTCATGATCACAATTGCAACTCCTAATCCTAGTGTTTCTGTATTTGACTTTTAAGTCTTCGGATTTCTCTACGGTATAGATGGCGGAGAGTCCTTTTTCCAGTCAAAGCCGTTTGTTATTCCCTGATGATTATAATTCTAGAAAGAGTCAACTTGAATTTCCTTTGTTAGGGGTTCACGTGATGAAAATTTATGTCCATTGCGATGCTTATTTCGGATTTTTAGAGATAATGATTATACAGAAATAATAATTTGAGGGCAATGGTTGCGAGCTGACGGCTCATTTAACAAATGAGCTGCCCACTCTCACACCCACCCAAAGTGACAACTAAATGGGTCTAAACACTATTGGCGTTAGTGGATGATTTATTTTACAAAATGAGCTGTCAACTTACGTACATTTTTTTCCTAATACTTTCATATCATTACAAAGCATTGCTTTGGATGTAACTTTCATACGTGAGAGTTGAAAACACATAGTCTCTAGGTCCCTACAGAACAAATTTTTCTCAAGAATTTCATACCAGAATAAAAGAGGCCAAATTCCAAATAAATAAACTACAAAACTAAATCTAGCTCCTGCTAGTAAATAGTAGAAGCAAGAAGATGTTATCATCGTAAGTATTCACAACAAATTGCAAAAAGAAGACTAGTAAACCTTTAGTCCTTTGGTGTATACCTCAACATATCTTGCCTACATTATCAACAAGATATGAATATATTGACCCCTATATCGTTGATACTCAATTCTACTATAGTCAATTAAAACTGTTCGTGTAGGATTAGGATAATTATTGAAGTGGGATAATTTTATAAAAGTGGTATATGTTTGTAGGATATTGAAGGATAATTTTTAGAGTGGGATATACGCAAAATAACGAGGGATAAATTGAGAGAATGAAAAAGTTATAGTTGTATATTTTGATGCTGTAATATATACCTTAATTTACCTATTTCTTATTTGCAAAAATAATAATAACAATAGCAAGTTCATGTCTTAAGATATAGTATTTCGATGAAAGAAGTGCATTATCAACTAGAGAAAATTGAGAAAGCACGTTTGATGCAACAAGGGTTTTCAACTAAAAATCACATATAATTATGTAACTAAGTTCCATGGTTCATGCAGTATGCATCTTGTGTCATCCAGATTTAAAGTAAACAATTGTAGTTATGAAAAATTTAAGCATGTATTTAACAACTGCGCATAAGTATAGCTTTGTAATATACAGAGAACACAACTGTTTCGATTTACTCGACTCTAAAAAGTCGGGTGATTTCAGAAACTAGAACTGACCTTTTCTATATAGGATGAACAAAAAGTGGGATAAATTATTACAAATTATTCCAGTTTTACTTTTCTATCATTTCTTATTTCTTATTGAATAATACCGTCAAATTTTATCCCAGTTCAAATTCTAATTCACTAACACCATACAAAGTTACCATATAAATTATCTCATCTCTAGTCCTAGTTTATAGTTCCCATTTGCTAACCCTTTTTACAAACAATCACAAAAATGGGTTAAGTGGTGCATCATCATCTTGGACCATTCCTTTGAATATTACCTGGCCAATTTAACGTTTATATTCTATCAATATTGGATTATGGAAAGTCTAAATTAAATATGGTTGATCTGTATTTTAACTGTGTGAAATGTCAGCGTTCTCTTTGGATTATGGAAATTCTACCATTGGATTCATACTATATATACAAAGAAAGCTTGGATTTTAGCACACTAATCCAAAAATATTCTTTAATGTAAACATACACTATTGTTCCAAAAATATTCTTTAACTTGGAGTATGACATAGGGAGAGTTCATTTTGATGAAACTTTAGGAAAAATTATCCTAAACCCTCATGAACTTTCAGATTTTACAGTAAACCTCCAATAATTTTCACAATCACATTAGACCCCAAATAACTTTTAAATTTGCAGGACCCCAAATAAAATGGAAATTATTTTCACCCCTTATTATTAATTTCAATTCCAGAAAGTAGATGCATTTAGTTTTTTTTTCGCTTAATCATATTTTCTTTTAGAGAACTAATTCTAAGTCACATATATATTGACTCATATATTCTATTTAATCTTCTAAAATCTCTTTACAAACAACAACAGAAGTGCCCTATAAAGTAACGCATCATCATCATCTTGGACCATTCCTTTGAACGGTACCAGCCCAATAAAATATTCATATTCTATCAGTATGGAATTATGGAAAGTCGAAATTAAGATGGTGGATTTGCCTAAAATGTCAGGATTCTTTGGATTATGTAAAGCCTATCATTGGGTTCATACAGCGCAAGGAAAAGTTAGGATTACGACATTATCCAAAAAGAGGCCAAATAAACTAGCAAACTGAGTTTATTTAAACGAATTTACCTCGTGCTAGTAAATAGTTCAAACAAGAAAATTTCATCATCATGAGAATTCTCAACAAATTGCAAAAAGAAGACTCCTAAAGCAGCAGCAGCTAACAGAAACATCAAAACTGGACAGTTTACCCAACTGCACAAGCTGTATATGTACACAAAAGTAGACATCTTCTGCTCGTGAACTTGAAGCAGATTCGAGCCATGTCGACACATTTTTACTGGTCTTTCATCACATATTCATGCTAAAAAAGAAGTATGTGCATCCTCAAAAAAAAAAAAAAAAAGTGCTCACTGCTGAAGCTGGTCATTATGCTCAGACTTGTCCATTGCTTTCTTTGCAAGCTCATACCCAGCAAAGTTCATAGCACCAAGAGGAGCAATCCAGAAGAAGCGAGGAACTGCTCCTTTAAAGAGGCCTAGCGGACCCTCTTGTCGAAGGATTGTAAAGGCTACCATTTGCATTGAAACGGGAAGTCCTTGCGGAGCCGTCATCATTCTTGTTTTCATCACATCGAACGGGGTTGTGACAACGGCAGCAAGACCACCTGACAGAGCTCCTACAGCGATAGTTTCCCAAGGTTCTAGCTCGCGGTTGAGAAGGCTCTGGACACCCTAAACAATTATTGAAAATTTTTATCAAATTACATTTTGTATTCATGTAGCATTTATCTAAGTAAAGAAATCTCTCGTTGTTCGTCGATCATGGGAGGAGGCAATTCCCTTTATATAGACAAATATTGTAAGTTATCTATAGAAAGCCTAGGAAAGGAGAACTATAGTTAGAAAGGAAAACAATAATAAATTAAAGCGTTTAAATACTATAATTTAAAACACATTCTAATAAGACACATGGAAGTAATGAATTTCCAAGTACAAAGGTCAAAGACATATGATCTTTCTCACTCTGTAATTCCAATATAAAAAATATCCTTTAAAAACATGCGCAGACAAGTTCCAAAGAGGGGAAAAAAGATTTAAAACAATAAAAGCAAATAAATATTAATAAAACATCAGGAAGGTGCAATTCATTTGAAATTTCAAACGTTCTTTCACCAGTAATGGAATAATAATTAAGTGGATATACTTTTGTCATAAAAAGTTCAGACAAATTTAATTACAACTTTGATAGGACGGAAGTCGCCATTACATAAAATAATTTCATTAAAGAACTGCATGCACATGTAATACCTGCATGCTCAAGCAAACATGTTGCGAAGAGGTGTAAATTGCAAATACACAAGATGCAACAAAATAACAGGACATAAATATGTGCAGATCTATACTTGTTCGGATATTAGTTTTACACCCGTATCTGGGCAGTGTACCACAAGGTTAATTATATGAACTTTTTCGGTATTTCAGTATATCTCGGAAATGTAATCATTTCCCTCCTATTTGGATATCCTTTTGATTTACATTATGTAACCTTCAAGAAACTTTGGTCTTTATAGGGGCTTCTTGCAGGGTCCACAAGGGGACAAGTTTTCGTGGAGAAATACTGATATTGACTGGTTTAAATAGATCAGACCAAGAGTAGACCAGGCCACAGTTATTCTAACAGGTCGTCATATGGCATGATATCAAGTAATAGTACCCAATCTGATAGCCCACACCCCCCGCCCCACCCTCCCCAACAAAAAAAAAGCAAGGAAAGCGCATGTACACATCCTTTCTTTACCCCACTCTCTAAGAGCTCCCAACTGCAGTGTCTTAAGATATTTAGGTAGCTTACCATAAAACTCATATTTTGCTGCAAAAGCATTTAGGTGCCTGACAGTTATAGCTCATATTTGGTTATGAATAATGTGTGAATTGTGTCCAATAATATTCCCTCTCCTCTTGTCTTGTCTTCTATTCTCTTCTCTATGCTGCATGTTTCTTTTCTAAATTTTTTCCTTCTTGTGCACCGTGAGTGAAGAACTTCCATTTCCCCCTTACTGAAATCTAAGCATTGTTTTAAAAAGCGGTCAGGGCACCCGCCTAGGTGGCCGCTTAAACCTAAGCGATACTTAGGCCGCCCATCTCAAGTCTTGGGGGGCACCTAGGGGAGAACGGAGTGCTTACGCGGACTATACGATATAGTGCTCGCTTAAACATAGTAATGGTTAAAGAGAGTTAGCCATGTTCAAATGTACCGGAGAACAAAACTCTATGTCCAAGTCTAAACAGTCAGGATATGATTTGAATCTTTAAAAACGATCCTTCCTCTTTTAATGTTAAAAACGTCTATGTGCCGCTTAAACATCCGCCTAGGCGCCTGGGAGCTAGGTCTGGCGCCTAGAAACGCTTAGCACTTTCAATAACATTGAATCTAAGAGCTTCAACCATATTCCATTCCATAAAAGCCTAAGGCTCACCCATGCCTGGTTCTGTACTAGCACACATATTTCTAAGAAAAGACCGAAAGTACTTACTGTTTTCATTTCTTTTACTAGGACCCCTCCCTAATACTTATCGCCCTATGCTCACATCATGCGGCATAATGCCTTCTTTCCACTGATTGTTTGGTAAGCTCAAGATATTATGGTTGTGGGGGAGGGGCCCCCCCCCCAAAACAAAAACCGGAAAAAAAACCCCGCCAAAGAATTAAAATCTCCTGATAATGCACTTGTTTCAATGGGCAGCAAGCATCATTTTATTGCAAAGTGCCGGAGCTTGAAAGAACCCAAATTCATTTCCTTAGGGTTTTCAGAATATGCAAATCTCACATTCGTACATAAGTTTTTTAAAGAAAAAGGAGGTCAAGCAAGTATCAAAACCCAGAACTGCAAGGGCCTGAATTCTTGCCAAGGAAATCTGTATTGCTCCAGAGTTCAAATAAAATAAAACCTACCTTTTTTGATTCTGCATATAGACACATGCCGGCAACATAGAATGGAACCTCTCGGCAAAGTGTGGCACCAGTGCCACGAAAGAAACCCTTTAAGCCATCCTGCCGCAGAGTCCCAACAATAGCCTCTCCTACATTGTCAAAAATGCCTGCCTGTAATCGTTGCTTCAGGACCTCGCACGGAATTCGGACTGCTGTTCCGAGGATTGTGCTGCAGAAGGATGCCATAGATTGCACCTACATAAGAACTTATATTTCTCATTTTTTTGTATCTACTCGTAATTTTGAATGATCAGAAAGGAGCAAAATAACAGTGATAAATTTCCACATATAAAAAAACAGAAAAAAGTAGGACTACGAAGTTTGTCTCAATTCCTAAAATAATTAAAGCCTCACAACCATGAATTGTACCAGTTTCTCATTTTATAATTTTAATGGAGAATTAAATAAGGATGTATATATCTACTGTCAAGATTTTAAATGAAGTGTAGAAAACAACTATCAGAATGTAGAATTTTCAGAACATTAAAAGAGGAAACTAACAAAACATCATCTATGTAATTCGCTTAAGTAAACTTCGTAGCCTACTTTTATGACAAAGCTTGCTTGCTTGCTTGTTATTAACATAAGTAAACAATTGCTTATAATTCCAACTTACCATAAAAGACAAGGCATAGATATAAAACAAACAGGTTAGTTCAATTACCTGAAGCTCTGGAAGCGTTGGAGCAACATTTATAAGAACAAGCTTGCTTGCTTCAAAGATGCCAGTACGCAATCCATGGCTGCCAATGAAAATAAAAATCATGCAGATTGATTAAGCAGATCAAAGGAACAGCAGTTCGGCACGAGAATACTAACCTAGAAAACTGTCCTAGAATTGCTGGAATAGAACCTCTGTACAAGCCCCTCACCCCAATCTCTGGAAGCTTTGAGATAAGTTCTGGAAATGAAAGTGTTGATGCTTGTACACGTGTCTGATATAGCATGAAACCTTTATCAAGAAGACTACTCAGAACAAAAAATTTCTACAGCTGGACTAGTTGTAACAAAAAATTTCTACAGCTGGACTAGTTGTAACAAAAAATTTCTACAGCTAAATTAACTTCAAAATGCTATACATCAAAAGCGTATAGAGCACCTAAACAAGTTTCAGCAGCAAAACCCTAGAACTTTTGTCTTCTCTCAAGAAACATTAGCAAATATATGTAGATCTTAAACGAATTTACACTTTTGACTAGACATAGTAATTTGGTTTCCATCATCTGTGAAGTATCAGCAGTGACAAAAACATCTAAGGGCCAATCAGGCTAATCGAATGCATTGCATGCAATAATGCACTGTAAGAAAATTTACTTCAACAGAAAACCAGAGGATAGAAATAACAGCACAAATTTTGGAAGCAGAATTTCAAATAACAAAGTCTAAATTAAAATGTGTTTATTGTTTATATCATCTGACGCTATTTTTTGAAGGAAATTGAAATCCAGCACTCCAATTGATAATGGATTTTTTCTAAATTTACTAAATATTCTCCTCTATAATTTTAAGATTATGGACTAATTACTTAAACATCCTGCTCACACTCAAAGTTGACGTGGTAAAAATATCATTTCATCAAAGTTGCATGTGCACTTCCTTGTATATTGATGTCCCTAAATGTTTTCAGATCAATGCAGTCTTTACTGCTGCCTACTTTATTAGTTGATAGCCTATGTCAATTCTTGAAGTAAATCTTCTCACTAAGTTTAATTTCCTAATGCTGTCCAATTACCTTTAACGAAATCCCCCTTCCCGCAAGTCTTTGTTTGTGTTTTCTATGATCATATGTTTGGTGACACGAGTAACGAGTTTCAAACACATATTGAGCATGACTTTGTAGGATACTCGTGCAGTGTCAAACTTAGGTCCACAAAATATGACCCTTTTTTCATTTTTCTTTTCTTTACCTTTTTTTTGTGGGGGTTTTTTTTCGGGGGGGGGGGGGGGGTGGGATTTTATCTGAGAACCACTTCATTTTATGCCAGGGGGGATAGTTGAAAAGCAATTTACTCCATACATTGATGGAAAAATAACTGGGAAAAGGAGATGTAAAGATTTAGAAGAAAAAAAACTTAGAATAAGTGCCTATAGAGAAATTATGCAGAGGAGAAAAAGTATGTCGAGACACACACACCCCCCATCACAAGCACACACGAATACACAGGCTCACCTGCACGCATGAACACTCACACAAGCACAGTTGCATATATCAAGATATCTTTATGTGGGAACCACTCCCTTTTCATCAATTAATAAAGTGAGATCATTCACAACAATTGTCTCAAAAGGGCTGTCATCAGACAATGATATTTGGCTAGCTTTTGGACTGTTCAATTCAAAGTCAATATGAAAAGGCTGATGTCCATTAAAGGCTATACATAAAGAGAACTTTAGATATTTAAATTTTTGTGTTTAAACCACTCCCTTTCCATCAAGAAATAAAGTGCGATCAATGGCAACAATTGTCTCCTTTCTCATCTGACATGGTTAAAACAAACGCAAAACAAGATCGTAACATAAATAAAAATAATGATTCTGTCGTGGCTTTCCACAGGTAAGATTATCATAAATTAACCAAACCTAACATTGGCCAAAAATCTTAGCAAAACATGATGAGCTCAATGTTCAATGGGAGTTCAAATGTTACATTGTTAACAAGTATAATGGGCATGGTTTTCTTCAGCCTTTTTCCCCTTCCTGCTATGCATTATTTAAGTGCACCAGGTCCAAGTTGTGCTTTATTCTCTTAATATATCCACAGAATGAATGTATGAATTTTGCTTCCACCCAATAATTACTTAAAGAATAAATTAAGTCAATAATGATTTATGATTGGGGGTCAGGAGCTTTTACCTTCATTGAATCTATAGGATGCAATAAAGATGTAGAAAGTGCACTTGCAAGGCCCCCAGCCAAAGCTGATTTCAGAACATTTTCAGCAGATATTTCCACAGGAGGCGGCACGGCAACAACAGTAGCAGCTTCAAACCATACACTCCTGTTTGTTGTTGAAGAGAAGCATCAGGTAACAAAGTTGAATTTTAAATCATTTTAAGAGCAAATTTATAGTTCAGACAAGACCTTTATTTGCTGCTAGCATGTGTCTATATGAAATTAACATTGGTAGATGAATAAAACTGAGTATTTAAGTCCATAAAATTCTCCAAGATAACATGTATGAACAAAGACAAAAAAAAAAAAAAGAAAGAAAACAAACATTATACAATCATTTTTCGTATAGCATGACATATATCAATAAACAACAAATTATATAGAACATATCAGGTGTAAACAAGGACTCAAAGACCAAGCAAATCCAACAACATGTGATCGCTGAGGATAATAAATATAAATGACCTTTTGTGGAATCTTGACAATAATCCTTTAATGTGTTTCTCGAGGTTGGCTTACTGGCCAGGCATTAACATTATAAACATCTCCAGGAAGTCCAATATCTCCTAGAAGTTAGCTAGTTCATTGATGAAAGGGCATAACGGTCTTGGAAACCACCAGATAGCAAAATCACTTGCTAGCAAAATCACTTGCCTGATGTGGGCTGCATCTAACAATTTGCCATCCACCTGTCTCATATACTTGACAAATTTACTGACTCTTTAAGCTAATATGTATTATTAACGCCGAAAACTAGTCCTTGTCATATCTATGAGTTAGATTGTATACAATTCACAGAGCAACTTTTATCAGTGTGCATGTCCCTGTGTATGATTACCAGTATAGATTGTTAGACTAAACAATATGCATGAATATCAGTTTTGATATTGGAACTATTAGCCAGGCAGAAAACTAAGCCATTCTATCATTTTATCTCTTTTTTCTCCTTCTTAATCCTCAGTCGATGGCAATACTAGATGATATAGAATAAAATTTGACAAGATTTGATAATGTCAAAAGGATTGGATAAGAAAATGTGAAATAAACTAAAAGTCAAACAAGTGAAACTAACTACAATAGGAAGCATCAAATAATAAGGCCAAGAATTTGATACAAGTCTCCACTGTTCTCTAGTTGAACTAGAAAGATATGCAGACAGTTAAAGTAAATATGAGACCTGCTCAACTAGTCTAGTTTTGTCTTACCGAGGATCATCTTCTAGGCGCTCTGAAGGGAGAAGCAGCATGAAATTGCGGAAATGACTGTAGGAAATAGATTGCCCTGTATTCGCATTTAGATATCGCATCATAGCAACAGCATTATCTTCATTAGCAGGAAGGCCTGCACTTCTAAGAGATGTCAATATTTGATTCTTTTTTAGGGTTCCAGACTTGCTCAAACACAAGGTAGTATAAGCTCGAAGAATGGTTGGTTCCTTTTGCTCCATGAAGGATAAAAATTGCTTCCACCCAATTGATTTTGCAAATAAGTTACTCCTAGTACGGCGCAAAAGATCACGAGCATACTTCCTTGGTAGCTTTCTATTTCTCATTGCAATTTCAAGGTCTTCAAGAGTTACTTGGCCATCACTATCTCTATCCAACTCCTCAAAGAACCTCCGCCCTGCAACATAATTGAAATTTTCAATCAGCAAGATAACCAGACTTTTCAGTCATCAACCAAAGTAGGCAGCACATAATACAATTTGAGAAAAACCCCTCTTGCCTTACCAGATACATGTCACGAATAACCCATATCCTTTCCCCAGATGTGCACGGTGCACCATAATTTTGCCTCAACAATATTGACACCCATTTGAAAATATCATGATCACAATTTTCCAGATGAATTTGGAAAAGAGGCATTTGTAATGTTTCCCTATAAGTTTAATGATACAGGCACCAACAAGTGTCTAAAAGTGGATGCAAGCTAATTACTAGAACACTCCAGGCATTGAACTACATAATAAGCACTATAAACACTAAAACAATAAGTAACTTAGAGGACGACATTGCAAGGATACCCATATGAATGAACTAACAGAAACATGAAATGACCAACATCATACCTTCACATTCAGTGTACCGAAAGAAATCCTGAACAGAGAACAGCTTCTTCTTGTCAGGGTGCTCTGAAGACGATTTCCCCAGCTGAGGAATGAACTCAATCAACTCGGTAAGTGATACATTGGGCAGCGTTGATTTCAAGTTCTCAACGGTAGACAACGGGATGTTCAATATCCCACTTGCAGACTTCTGCACTCCACCGACCTCACCTTCTTCTTTATCCTCATTTGAAACCCTAGACTCACCTTCATCACTAACAGTAGAGGCTGCAGCAGCATCAACCAAACTAGCAGGCGCCCCTCCAACCCTAGCAAACCTAATATTTGCAAGAAGCCCATTGACCTCTGCCTTCTTCCCTTTAATAATCCCTGCAATCAGCTTCCTGTGATCAAACATCTGAAGATTTTGAACCAAATTATCCAGCGCAAGGCACAGCAGTAATTCAAGTGACAATCTTTCCTTATCCCTAGAATCCAATCTCTTAATCTTTTGCCTCTGCTTAGATTTTAGGTCATTTTGCTGCAAATTTGGATCCCTGAAGCCTTTCTTCTTCGATTTAAACGGACTAGGAAACGCCTGAACAAAATTATTCACAAAAATCGACCAAGAAACGGCAAAATGCAAGCAATTGGAGCAAGATTCGTCTCTTTCCTCTTCATCCTCCCTCACTCCCCGTTTCTTGCTCGAATTCGGGAAAATAGATCCGATCAACGATCTAAAACCCTTCTTCTTCTCATCCGAGGCGGCGATAGCCATCCTCTCCATCGATCCACTGGATCTACCGAAGAAATCGAGATCCCTCGGCTCGAATCTCGAATCCCTCGACCAATGGGACTCGAGATCTCTGGAGAGTCGAATGAATCCTGACTCGAGAGGGGAGATTGCATCTCTTACGGATTGGAGGAAGGATTCCACTGGATCGGCGCGCGAAACCATCGGATGAAGATGAAACCCTAGTTGATCGCAGAATTTGAGAGAAAAATCGCACGAAATTGATCGTAAAATAAAAAACCTAACGAGATTCTGAGACAGATAGGGAGAAGAAATGGCGGAGGCGAAGTGGGAGGAGAGAGAAGCAGAGGGCGAGGCTGGGGGGGTTTTTTTTGAGGACGAGAGGCTGGGACCAGTGAATGGAACTCAAGGGGCCCACATGATGTTTACAGAATGAGCATTGATTGGTGGGGCCCAAGATCTGTTGTGTGCTTTGAGGTCGGTGATTTTCTTCCGTTGGTTTTATCATAGTATATAATATTTTTATGTGGATAACGCAGGATAGAAGCTGACGTTACGCAGCGGCGCCACGTAAGAGTGAGGGCAGCAAGGATAAAATATGCTTCGTTGAGAACAAGACAATGATCTGCTGTATGGTTCAAGACAGCAAACAGACCTTTTAGGCGGTTGTTGGACACGTATGCTGGAAATCTGTATCCATCTATGCATTCAATATGCCTTACTCAATTTGGTGTTTATGCGAAAGAATGCTATATTTTATTTGTATATCCAGAAATTACATTAAGAAAGAATATGGTTATAAAATTAAGCTTTATGTGTCATTTTTATAATAATGGTCAGTAAGTATTGAAGTAATAGTTAAGTTATTTCAAATCTAGTCAATGTACAAAGTTTTTTAAACTTTTGAAATTACTATATTTTATAATTACCTTAGGTTAAAATAAATTATATATAACCTCCTCGTCCATACCTTCAGTTGCATTTAGCCACCTATATTATTTGTTATCGCTTAGCGCTCTTTTCTTAAGAATTAAATGGGATAACTGCTAATAGATGAGCTTATTGAAGGTATAGATGAGGGAATTATGTGCAATTTACCTTTTAATTTATTATATCTCTGTATTTTTATCTTTTTCTACGTTTTTCAATATCATGCTAGTTTGATTTGAATCACATCATATTCTCGTACATAAACTAATAAAGTATTGACATGTGGATTTACTTGCTCACCAAGTAAATTTCATGATCATCTTAACCAATAGAATAGTGACATGTGTACCAACTGATTTACTCAGGCAATTATTATAAATATTCCCTCTTACCTTAGGTGAAGATACCTCATACATTAACCTCTCGATACCACAGTTCTTGGTTGGTAAGACCATATTTTTTATATGGTATTTTTTTTTCCTTTCATTTGCAATAATGTGGTATTTTTAGTAAGATAAGATTTGACGTTAAATTAGATATTATTTTATATAAAAATAGTCAAATTGCTATACTTAGTAGTAGGGAAATAACTAGATTGGTATTAGTTTTGATATTAATAACATAATAACATAATATAGTAAGTGCAAGGAAAAATATCATATTGAAAAAGGATCTACTACGAATCTCAGTTTGGTAATATATCCCTTTAATATGTAAATATTCTTAATCGTAACTCATTATTTAATAGTAAGATTATTAGTATCTGACGTCTATGGTTGCTTATAAAATTCTGTGGGCCGAATATAAGTGAGTATTTTAAAAAGGCTATATACTGATAATCTTTGAAAATTCAGGACATAGGAATGGAAAAACTATAATTGTAGTAGGGCTTCCATTTGAACTGGGGCCAATTGGACCCAATTTTGTTCGGCCCTAGAACAAAAATCTTTAGGCCCATTGCACCTTGTAGCCCATCTTTAATGCATCCCTCTACTTTGGGAATAGATTTGGAGTTATCATATCCAAAACTTATGGGTAAGGGCCTCTGGGCTGTTGCCATCTCCAGAGGCACACACAAGGCAAAGAAAATAGAATGCGACGATTATTTCATGGCGCCAATTTTTTTTTCATCATCTTCACCACACGCGATCGTTTCTATTTTTGGTATCTCTTTTATACAAACATGTGATTGATTTCTATATAAAAAATTCGTTGCATAAGGCCACATTTTTACTGACGGGGTGTTTGGTTCACATCTTTTAAGAAAAGTTTTTGAGAAATGACACTTTGGTAAATAAATGTTTTCTTCTTATTTTTATAAACTATGTTTGGTTCACTTCTAAATTTATAGAAAATTTTTTCATAAAGTACACTTTATGGAAAAGTTTTTTTGTTTTGATTTCCACTCAAATTGGGAGGAAAACACCAAGAAATATGACACAACC
>JBAKGM010000081.1:2218651-2255311 GCA_037177215.1 Asparagus racemosus | reverse complement strand
TATATATATATATTTTTTTTTTTTTTTTTTGCTTTTCTTGAGGAGCTACCCCAACTGGTTCTCTGATAAGCCTAATTAAAGTGAAAATTAAGACAAGTTGCTGGAATTAACTATATAACAAAATGTTTCTTGTTGAGATCACCTCCCATGATCATAATTTTAAACTTTGTTGCTAGATTTTTATCTCTCTTAGATTATTATCCAACTCTGCTCGTTTTCGTATACTACACTTCTTCAGTAGTCTTCGCTTCTTGAAATATACCTGAAGGAAAAATGAACTTCGATCAAACCGTCATCTGAACTGACTTAGGCGTTATGAAATGATCATATGCCATCAATCAACACATTCAAGGCTGTTTGAAATAATCTTCTTGTCATGATAACAGATGTCGGAGGAATGGGACGACAGTCTTCAATCCAAAGAACAAATCGAAGCCCATCTACAGAACAAGCAAGAAGCTTCCATAAGAAGGGAAAGAGCCCTAGCTTATGCATTCTCTCACCAGGTATCCTCCCACATTCATCTATAATCATTCACTGACATACGAAATATTTCCAAATATTTCCTATGCTTAAACTCCATAAAACTTCACAGTGGAAGGCCTCTTCGAGATCAGCAAATCCTACATTCTTGGATCCGAACAACCCGGCATGGGGGTGGAGCTGGATGGAGCGCTGGATGGCTGCTCGGCCATGGGAAAATTTAAGCGCTACTGAACGAGGAAAATCTCCCTCGACTCCCCCCACCAAAAAACCCTCCGTGGCCAGAAAAATCAGGTCAGCGAGCCCAAGAAAAGGTTGGGCCCACATAGATAGCATGAGCGTGCAGTCCGAGCGTCCGCGGCGACACAGCATCGGTGGTGGGTCATCTCTGTCCATCAGGGACGACGAGAGCCTGAGCCAGAGTCAGAGCCAGGCGAGCACCGCAATGACTGTGCCTAGTTATATGGCACCTACAGAGTCGGCCAAGGCCAAGGCGAAGTACCGTAGCTCGTTAATGAATAAACTTGATTCGTCTTCGGAGAGGAGCTCGGTGACCTCAGTGAGGAAGAGGTTGTCTTTTCCGGCGGCCGTGCCGGTGACAATGGCGGCTCGGCGGCATTCAGGGCCGCCGCGGGTGGATGTCGGGCCCTTGAGAAGTAATGAAGGGAAGAGGTAGCTTGACTAATTTGAGTTTGTTAGCGTGGATTTGTTTAGAGTGGTTGTGTTTGATGGGTTTGTTATAAGGTTTTTGTGTTTGTGGGTAATTTTTTTCGGTGTTAACAAGTAAAACTGGTTTGCTGATAATTGCATATAAACATTTGAAGTTGGTTGTGTAAGAGTTTTGTGTATTTATCTTATGACCGAATCCTTTATTCTAGAGTGGAAGAGTTCTGTGTATTTATCTTGTGACTGAATCCCTTTACTAATGTGTTATGAGATGGAACTGTGGTCATTGATTTGTTCTGGTCGTGTCCAGGTATTGTTTTTTGTTTGGTAGTAAAGAGATCAGTTTTGTAAAAGGCAATTGTTTGATCATTATGTAGAGCCATTATTGTGCATTACACGTATGAGCAAAGTTTTTATGGGCTCCATTGTTTATACAGGTCCCCAGCACAATTGGTTAAGTTGTGGTTGATCATATACTATTAAAATTTGAGAGCAATGTAGAATATGATCGGTTTGAACTAAATAACAGCGGGAAAGGATTTTTTTTTTAATGTCAATCTGACGCAAAAGATATCGTAATTGGATAGATAATCCTTCAATAACTCAAATTAGGTGTTCTAATCATATCATCATACTCCTTATGAAATGCGAGTTTCACAAAAACTTTTCATGGTCATTATTACTCTTAACTCTTTTGGATTTTATATTCTAATCTTATCCTAGTTAATAATATATATTCAAATAATTTAAAGATAAAATCTTTAACTAAAACTTGGCATGAAAAGGGATCAAATAGTGAACTAATTCTCTATCATATTAGAACATGACACGTGTCCAACTAACTCTATCTTCCTCATAATTCTCATTAAGTTAAAACTATTCATATCCACAATTAAAAAAATTCTATCCAGAAAAAAGTTGAAAATTCTAATAATCAAACTTTTGTTAATTCTAAACAAATCGTAACTATCCAGAAATAAAAAAATCTTTAAAATTGCAATGTGTCCCTCCTTAATTATTTTAAAAAGTAAATTTTAATAAGCCTCTCATAACTTTAAATTGAGCATTAAACTCCCAAAATATTTGCAATTCTCAATAAATCCTCGGTAAGTTTGATAATTTTAGGAAACACCTAAAATGATTTTTTGCACTTAACCTCTAAAATGGCGTTAATCCAAAATTTTACATTGGCTGAAGTTAACCCTCAAGGACATTGTATACCCCTCAAATTATTCTTATTTTCAATTTAACCAATAAATATATAAACAACCATAAAAATATGAAAACTTATAAATAGCTACATAAAAAACTGAAATTACAAATAACATGTAGAAAATTTTGAAAGCTACAAATAACCCCATTTAAATTCCTAAAAATTACAAAAAACCCACAGACAAATTAGGATAAACCATTTAAAAAATGTAGCCTCCTAAAAAACCTGAAGTTGCAAAAAACCCTTTAAAATATTAAAATTAAAAAAATACTCTTAAAATTATGAATGAACCACAAAAAATCCATAAATTACACACAACCTCTTTTAAAAAATCCAATAAATACATACAAAAATGACAAACAACTCCTAAAATTTCAAAAATTCAAACAAGCACACAAAAATATGAAAATTACAAAAAATCCCTCAAAAAGTAAAATATGATAAATAGTATCTTGAAATATTTTTAATCACAAACAACCCCCTAAAAACTTGAAAAACATAAATATACCCTTTAAATTAGAAAACTACAAATAAACCTCGAAAAAATTACCAAAAACACAAAATATATAAAAAATATAAACAACCCCCCGAAAATTTAAAAATTGAAAACAAACCCCTTTAAAATCCAAAATTTATAATCAGCCTCTTAAATATTCTAATAATTACAAGCAATCTCTAAAAATCTAAAAATTATAAACATCCAATTTTGGGTTGTTGCCAAAAGTTATTGGGGGTTAAGTGAAAAAACGTAAAACTTATTTGGTTATTTGGGTTTAGTTTGGTCATTTGATTGCGTATGAACTAATGATGTTGGCTTTGAGGGTTTGCTGGTAAAATTTATAGCAAGTTTAGGGAGAATTTTAAAGATATTTAAGATTTAGTTCCAAATAGTAAACTTATTGAAAGTTTAGTGAAATTTATCCATATGTTAATTTTGAGGATTTCATGAAATTGAGAAAAAAAAACACTTGGAAAATCTAAATTAAAAAAAAAGACTTCTAGAATTCTAAAATTATAAATGACTAATGAAAAATTCATAAATTACAAACAACCTATTCAAGATCTAAAAAGTACAAACAACCCCCCTTTAAAATTTTAAAATTACAAACAACTCCCAAAATTTCAAAATTTCAAACAAACACATGAAAAATATTAAAATTACAAAAAATATAATAAAAATTAAATACTACAAATAGTATCCTAAAAAATTTTAAATTGTAAATAGCCCCCTAAAAATCTTTAAAGTCATATACATACCCATTAAATTAGAAAATTACAACCCTCAAGTGAATTACAAGAAAACCCCAAAAATATAAAAAGTACAAACAAGCCCCCGAAAAATCTAAAATTAGTAACAAATCCCCTTAAAATCTAAAAATTACAATCAACATATTGAAAATTTTAATAATTGCAAGTAAACCCCTAATAAATCTTAAAGTTATAAACATCCGGTATTTGGGGTTTTTTTGCCAAAAAATATTGGGGTTAAGTGAAAAATCATTAAACTTATTAGATTATCAGGGTAACAATGTTAGTTTTCAGGGTGTAAAGTGAGAAGAATTCATGGGGATTTCTTAAATTTTCAAACTTGTGGTAGGTTATCTTTAATAAGCTCTAGCATGAGGGGGTTTCTCAAATTAAAACAGTTGAGGGGGATTTTCTTAGACACACCCTATATTTGAGGGAGGATAAGTGAGGAAAATTCAAGGAGTTATCTCACATTTTCATAATTGAGGAGGGTTATCTACAATATGAACTTGAGGCTGTTTCCTCATATTAAAATAGTAGAGGGGTTTTCTAAAATTAATCCATGATTTTTGAGATATAGTATCAGAAAATCCCCTTGAGCGGTGATTATCACAAACCCCGCTTTAACTTTTAGATTTATCTGAAAATCCCATCAACTTAGTGGAAAGAATTTTTTTTAAATTTTTTTATTGGATGGAAAGGGTAGTTTGACAAGTGAAAATGTGGATATTTAGGCTCTTGAAATGTTCAATAGGTATGTTAATTAAAAAGATTTATGTGTGTAACATTACTCAAATGAAGACTCTTAATTTACAACTAAATTCTAATTTAATGCATTCCGTTTTAAACATTTTTGTCTTTTTCAATATTATACTTTGTAGACACGCGCGAAAAGAGGTATAAATTAGTTTTAGCCACACATGTAAGTTTTTCTGATGTTTTAATTATGAGATGTTCAATATGTATCATTTTAAAGTATTTAGGGTCTTCACCAATTGCGAGCCTTTGAGATGTTCAATAAGTATGTTATTTAGAAATAATTATGTGAGTATAATTACTCAAATATGTATTGTTTAAGTTTTTCTAATATTTTGATTATGAGATGTTCAATATGTATCATTTCAAAAGATCCAGGTCTTGACCAATTGCAATTTTTTTGACAGACTTGAATTAGAATAACTACATCCCATCAAAATAACATTAGCCACTAGATACTAAGAAATAGAGATGAGCCCTAATAGATGGTGTAACTGACATAATTAAGCTAAAAAAGTTCTGAATTGCAAGAGTAATCAAATGGGATAGAGAAGGACACTTAAATAAAGAGGAATCTGATACTCATTAAAAAACAAAAAATAAAAATAATTTAGAGACATGAGCATATCTCCAATTACGTGAAATAGTCAAAGTTAGCTATAAAATAATTTTATGCCTCAAAAATAACAAGTTACTCTACTAAGAAAAGGATACATAATAGTATGAAATATATCAATTAGTCATTTCATAACTTGCTAACTTTGACAATCCAGAACATAAACAGATAGTTTATAAATATATTATTTTGGAAAAATTCTCATAAATAAAATTCATGGTTATTAGTATATGATTTTCCTTAAGAGTCTATTAGCCTCATGAGACATCACATTAAAGAGGAAATTATTAGATTATTAAATTGCGTATTGTACAAAAGTTAGAATATGATACGATGAATTTGTGCAAATTATAAGATGACAACTTGCGGTGAGAATAAAATTATTTGCATAAAAGTTATATTTTTTCATAAATTTTTTTTGACCTTCATGTACTATTTATTGTAAATTGTACTTTAATGCGAATTGGGCGTGTAATTTTGACTTTGGTCATGGTAACTTGAATACTTCTAATTAACTATATAGGTATAAATTATTTTACTTTTACGCATGGAGATAAAAGAAATATTTCACAACTGAATTAAGTAAGAAATAGACCGAAAATAATAATAATGATACTTAACCACGTGCAATGCACGTGCATCTAATCTAGTTAAATTCTGTAAGAGAGATTTATTTGAGTAAACTGAATCCAAGTGAAGACTCATCTTTCTTCAAATTTCTTCATATCCGATTTCGAATAGAACACCTTTAAAAAATCTATCGAGTATAACATATATTTTTTAATACTCTATAAATTTTAACATGAATGGAAGATATTTCTAATAC
Source organism: Asparagus racemosus (assembly GCA_037177215.1). Classification (NCBI taxonomy): domain Eukaryota; kingdom Viridiplantae; phylum Streptophyta; class Magnoliopsida; order Asparagales; family Asparagaceae; genus Asparagus; species Asparagus racemosus. Next base: position 2,249,503 of record JBAKGM010000081.1, on the reverse strand, counting down.
AAATTAATTCTAACCCTCTAATCGATCGTGTATGTTATAGATCACTCCATTTTGAGGGGTGTTCTCACAGAGTCCTTACTCTAAAAATATTAGAAGTCTGAAATAGGTAGTAGTTGTAATAATTATAGGAGTAATGTAATAATCAGGACTCTGAATCCAAGATAGATTAAGGTGGGACTCAAAACCTATAAATAATCCACCAAGTCGATACCACCCTCTTCATATCAAATCTAAATTAATAACCTCCTCAAACACTCTCGCTTTCTTTCAGCCATGGCCTCCTCTTTGTTGAGAGTTGTTGGTGTTTCTGTGATGATGCTCCTCCTCATTGTAAGCAGCATCGACGCTTCTTCATCAGTATCATCATCATCAGACAACCCCTGTTGTCTCTGCAGCAACGATAATAAGAAAGGGGAAAGCCTCTCCCTAGCTCATTGGCGGATGCTGCGGAAACAACATCAAAGTAATTCTTGTAATCGACATTGCTGCCACGACGATCACCAGCATCATCATAGCACGGAGCAACACTCGAAGCCGCCGCCATCACCACCGTCACCAACCGCTGCACCATCACCATCGCCGAACCCGTCGAAGGCCCCATCTCCGACTCCGTCCAAGGCGCCAAACCCGTCGAAAGCACCACTGCCAATACCTCCTCCTGCTCCGTCGCCTGCGCCATCCCTGTCGCCAACACCTCCTATTCCATTGCAGGCGCCATCTCCGTCGCCAGCCCTTCATCCTACTCCATCGCCATCGCCATCTAAGATGCCACAGCCGTCGAAAGTACCGCCTCCTACTCCATCGCGATCACCATCGAAGGCACCTTCCTCATCACCAACACTTCATCCTACTCCATCACCGTCGCCGGCGCCAAACCCCTCGGAGTCCCCATCACCGCCGCCATTACTTCATCCAACTCCATCCCCATCACCGTCGAAAACACCATCTCCGTTGAAAGTACCCCCTCATACTCCATCGCCATCACCATTGAACGCACCGCCATCACCCACCCCACCGCAAACAACCATTAATAACAACTACAATTTCACTTATATATGGAACATCATTCACAAACCCTCCAATCAAGCGCCGCCTCCATCTCCCTCTCCAGTTTCCCCGCCACCACCAATCTCAAGCACTCCACCGTCGTCGTCCTCGGGCTTCAACATGCAACCACAAACCACTTCCTCCTCCTCCTCTGATGCTTACACTATCAAGACATTGATTATTGCAGCTGCTTTGGTGGTCGTGGTCCTTCTTTTGCTCGTCTTAATACTGTGTCTCATTGGAGTTCTCAGTTTGCTTCTTTAGAATGGATTAGATTAGCGACAGGAGAAAAACACATTAGTTCTCTATATTTTCGTATAATTACACCTTTGTAACGTGAAGGGAGCTATTACTTCAGTTGGTTGTTTTTTTTCCCCCTCCTTTATTGATAGAGCAGAGAGGATGTCAGTTAGCCTATGTTCTTTTTTTAAACAAAGGTTATGATTAATGTCAACTTATCTTCATTTATCTGGTTCTTTTGTTTTACATAACAATGGAGCTTGTTTTTGTTCAATTTTTAGTGTTACGTGATGATATGTTGATTGTATGATATGATAAATTGAACTCAGAACAAAAATACTAGGGTCAACTGGCTCCCGATATGCATAGCTCGCGGTCATCAGATCATTTTACTCCCTCTTTAGTCCTAGAAGATATGCAACTCATATTAGGAACCCTGAGAATATGAGCACTCATCTTGATTGAGGCCATAATGAATTATCTATGATGTTGATGATATTGGGAGAATTCAGGGATAGTCCTCAACCAAAGACTGTAACGTGAAAACCTGAGCTTTTGTCCAAACCATGAACCATGAATTGCATCATGGGTAAATACTTTCGTGATCGATCAGACTTCAATCGGATATCATTCGCTTATAAATCACAACTTGAACTTTGATATATTCATGGAAGAGAATTCAACCAATCAGATCCAAAAGCTTAAACTGCCCGGCATTGATCACAGCTTTCTTTTTTAAGCTGTATTATCCTTTCATTTTTTTTTCTAATACGAGATGCTAATCAATATTTCCTAAATTAGCTTATTCTGGCAACTCTTGATGCTCCACTATTTATGAAAGTATTCTTTAAGACTTTAAATAGGACATATTTGTCCTCATCTCTAAACCCCTTAGGTGGGGTTAGTCAAATAGAACTAAAAAATAGAACTAAGAAGAATTTGTGGGATAAAATTTTATAGTGTTAGTCAACCAGAACTAAAACTAGAACAAAGTTTTACAGTGTTAGTCAATTAGAACTCTAACAAAACTAGAACTGGCATAATTCTACAAAATTATCCCACTTTTTATATTTTTCTATACAAAAATAAGAGTTATAGTCTATCAAATTATCCCAAATTTTAGCTTGGAACTAGGTGGTGAAAAACTAGAACTCCTATTTATTTTATTATTTTTTATATTTCTTTTTTCTTTTCTTCTTTCCTACTATTATGGTCATCACCATCATTAGACCATGCTGTCAGATCAGATCTTGTCCCTCTTAGTCATACTTTTTTTTTTAATCTTTGATATTCTCAACTTTTTTTTTAAAAAATATAATATATATTATAATAATAATTGTCAATATCTTATAGTCTAGCCAAAAGTTATTTAATAGTAAACAACATTCTCGTAAATAATTATCAATCAATAACAGTAAGTTTTAAAATACATAAATATTATTTATATCCAAAAAATGCATAAATATATACTTCATGATTATAAAAAAATTATCTCACGTTATTTTATCAAAAAATCCCGCTTCACAAAATTATTCCTATTTATCCCACTAAAATATCCCACTAGCAAAAAATTATTCCACTTTAACAATTATCCCACTTCGCATGAAAATGTCCCAATTGATTGACACCCCCTAAGTGGGAGAAATTAAGCAACCTACCAGACAGTATGCTACTACGGAACTACTATTTAACAATGATTCCAGCAGCGTATAGAGAATGAACAATTTGATAAACGAAACAACAAATTCAAATAGAGAATCAACAGGTTATACGAGAGAAACAACAATGGTTTCAAAAGCATATAAAGCAGCAATGTACACAAATAACTATCACCTGTCTATAACTGAACTGGACTCTTTGTTTCCTCTGCTGAAGAAAATTATGTCTGGAGTTTGAAGAACAATGGCAATGAAAAGATGATCTTGGCTATTTTTGCCCCTTCTTCCACAATTCACCCATCCACCTCAGCACATTGGGATTCCTCGTCTTTACGGATTCATCATCCAAATTATCTGAAAATGGAGAGCTCATCAATTTCTCAAGGAAATCTCCTTCCTTTCCAGTCCTAAGAACAGCCATCGCAGTCTCGGCTGCCTTTCTCCACTGTTCTGACTGCACTCTCAGCCTCTTCAGCTCAGATTCTGTCTCCTCTTTTACTGCAAGAGCTTCATCCAGCTGAATACTTAACGTTTCAGCCATTCGACCATTCATTTCTAACTCCTCCTTAGCAATCACATACTTCATTGTTGCCTCCTGCTCCTTAGCTCTCACCAACTCTAGTTCTGCTATTAGAACTTCAGAATTCTTATCCTTCTCCTCTCTTTCTTTTATTTTCGATTTCAGCAGCTTATTCTCCTGCATAATTCCCTGTAGTTCTGTCTCTTTATCCATAAGCTTTGAGCCCAAGCTGGACTTTATCTCACCGACTCTTTCTTTTATCTCTGATTGTAGCTGCTTGTTCAATTCTGAGATTCTTCGAATATGAGCATCCTTTTCTGATAGTTTTGCCTTCAGTGCAGTAATTTCAGCCTGTGTATCTTTCAATGCTGATTGCAAGTTAGCTTCTTGTGAAATAGATTTATTTCTTAAACTTTCTTCCAGTTCATAAGCAGACAGGATCAGAACCATGTTTCTAATTTCTTCCTCCTGGTACTTTACATGGGTACTTTCAAGTTCTAATGCGAGTTCTTCCTGTAACTTTTTTATCGTTTCTTCGAGTAAATTTTCTTGAGCTCTGGACTTCTCTAGCTCGGAAACTACGGAGTTAAAGGATTCCATTAGCGCGGACCCATCTGAAAGGAGAGTGTCTACTGTACTCTTTGCAATTTCTAGCTGATGCTGAGTCTCATCAGCCATTGCTTCAGCCTTGGTTTTGGCTTGTTCACTCTCTCTCAACTGAATCTTTAAGTTCTCAACAGTAGAAATTGTTCTACCCATATCTTGCTTTAATTCCACAAGCTCGGAATTTGCAACTTCAGATTCATCGGCATAAACAGACTCAGACTCAATAACTTTTGAAAGGTGCATCCTTAGCCTTTGAATCTCCTTTGAAGCAAAGCTGAGAGCTGCCAAATCAAGAGCATGCTGGTTCTTTAGAGCATCGAGCTCAGATTGCCATGCTCGATCTCTCTCCTTAGAAAGTTGACGGAGTTCTTTGATCCGATCATCTTCTGATGCAGATAGATTGACGTTCTTGCAATGCAAATCTTCATATTTTGAAGATAATATAGAGAGATGATTCTTAGCCTCTTCGAGTTCTTGCTGTGCTCGTCTCTTTTGGGTCTCGGTTGAAGCAAGTTGTTCCTTAGTTCTTGTCAAATCCTCTTGAAGTAGAGTGATTTGGGTCTCTAGCTCACTAGCACGCCCTGGATTCTTCTGGAGGGGAGGGGGAAAAAACTCAATCAAGTAACATTCTACAAGTAGAAAACAAATCATAATATGAGATATTCACAGAAGAAACTACATATTAGACCTATGGAACGGGATCAACGCATAACTTTTATGGGCAAACAACAAACTTTTAATGGAATACTGACCAGCATATAGAGCTGGGTTGGTAAACATTTAGAGCCAAATACTTCAGATCCAAATTTATTTTCAACTAGGTTGTCTAAAAAGAAGTTCACTTAAAATAGTTTCTCTAAATTCCTATATAAACTAAGATATTTACTCGATATGTCAGACCATTTAGACATTTTATCAGATGATTTGTAAACCATGCAAAATAAAATTATTAAACATACTATTTCAATTTTTTAAAGTTTAGAAGTCAAATTTCAAAAAATAAATTCAATTTTTTTTTATAAGTGTTGCGAAAAAGAAATGTCTTTCCAGCACTCCTATAAACAAATGATTCTTTTCAAGTGTTTCTAACAACAACTAGATAGTTATACCCCCAGATTAAAATTTTTAGGCAACCGATTCTTTAGAATTTTGCTTCAAACTTTTTGATATAATAATTTTAAGCATTTTCAAGAATCAAGCCTGTTACATATAACTTGTCGAAATAAAACATTCAAAGCATGATTTTCCAAAGTAGAGGTGATTGCTAGTAGCAATTATATAGAGAATAATGGAGGAAGTAGTGAGGTATTAATAAAGAGGTGATGGTATTAACATAGTGACAAAAATGATGGTAGTGAGGTATATTAATATAATGAAGTGTCCAGAAATTCAAAGATTTTTACACTTGATCACCAACAACAACAAAAAAAAAATCCAATATGCCGATAATCTAAATTTTTGATGGATAAATTATCCGATAGGGTTACAGCTCATGTATAGGAGACGGCAAAATTAGAAAGAAAAGGAAAAAGATGGAAACAATTTTTTAATTTGTATATCATGTTGGGAATTCTTCCAAGAATATTATAAATACCTTGGGCACCAGGCTCTTTGGGGGTTGATGATGCACGACTTTAGGAATTTTATCAGTATTCCTTCTTGCTGATGATGACTGGTTCATGGATTTAGGGCTTCTATCAGTAAATCTCCTTGCTGGCTGAGTCAAAGTCGTGGCCATTTTGGGTTCAAGCCAATTTTTCTTCTTTAGATGATTTCATATAGGATTGGTGGTTGATGTCTCTTATACTATCTGATGACCAACTGCATGAAGGAGAGAAAATATTTGGAAACTTGCATTGAGTACAGTGCATTTATGGAAAATGCTGGTAAATCTGCGACATATATATAGCTTAGAGAATTTTAAGCCGAAAAAGATAGGTTCGTGCACTATTTCTTAGGTATCAGATGATGGTAGAAGTTCATAGTTCAGTTGCATAATTACAATTAAAACGTGCAAAACACAAGTCATAACATTATGAGGCCTTGGTGTTGAAATATTACAAAGTTGAACGGCAATGTGTAAAGTTATAAGTCTATTAATGCCAAAAAATTGAGTATTATATCTGGCATTGAAGTGGGCATAAAACAGTAGAAAAGGCGGTAACATCACTTAAGCAATACCGTGAGTTCACCAAGCCATTCTCTATGATCTCCAGAAGGAATTGTTGGAGAACTAATCTCATAATCACCAATTACTACATGTTTCTCGCAGAACCAACACGAACTGGTATTTCTCGAGAGACCCTAAGAGGCTTATCCTTAATAGAATAATTTCAATGAGTAATTGAGGTACAGATAAGAGAAAATATTAGGAAGCGAGAAAAATAAAGAATAAAATGCAATGAGATTACAAACATGATGTTATATGAATCCCTGATAGAAGTCGGTCCACTAACAAAGCGTAACCAGAAGAGAAGGAAATTACTAATTTCCAAACCAAAATATATAAGACCACGAATATGCTAAGAACTATATAACAAGAAAATATACCATGGAAAGAATTAATTAACAATCAAAAGTTAACAGCAAGCGAAAAAAGAGTGCAAGGACTTTCCTCGCAACCAAAAATTACTTCATCCTTGATTGACACAAATTATAAACAAAACGGCATTTAATTCTACAAGTAACTTAAACTGAATTGAGCCCACGCTAGAAATCATACCTGGTATTAGACATCCCCACAATCCAATCTCGCAATACGAAAAAAATGAAACAGACCACATAAAGATGGTTTCTTCAAAAGGGTTCTTGTATCTTGCAATTGAGCACATAGTGCCCAATTTCCAATAACTAATTCGCTAAGCAAATTATAAAAGACATCTATCCCTAGCTTAAGTCCAAAACAAGTCAATACTTAGAATGAAGAGAACCAATTCCCTTCACTTTTACTTCAATAATATGAGTTTGGTGATATAGACTTACTCCCTACATTCCCACTGCAACTACCAAACTTCAAAAGAGGGGGAAATAATCAAAGGGTAGTCTCCTTTACTCTCAAATGACACATAAAAAATATATTATCGAGTTAGTTATGGGGGGGAAAGGTAGCTTTGTCTTCAATCCCAAATAAAGGGTGAGAATGAAATGAATCAAGTACCAGATGAAGATTAGAAGGGGAAAAAAAAAACCACCCAAATCAAGAACTTACTAGTATTCTATTGACAATATAAGGATCCCGAGAGATGAGCCCTCTGCTGTTCTTCTTCTTGAGAGCGGTGGAGGGCTTAATGATGAAATGGGGTTGATTTGTTTTGGGGATAATCATCATTAAATCTGGGGATAATGATGAGTGTGTTGATTCGTTGATGTTTTTTTAGCGGTTCAGCAGCTAGTGAGGAAACTGCCGTCTTCTGCGCAAGAAGCGGTGAGGGAGGGCCGAGGGGATGATTTGGGTTTTTTTAAGAAACATTTTTCTAAATTTCAATTGTAAAACCTTAATCAAAAAGTTAAATACACTTCTTAGATTTAATTATGAAATTCAATAATCCAAAGTTAAGATTATTATGATGGGTTACAAAAAGAAATCCATAGGCGCAGATATTTCACTATCTGTATACGAATATAGTTATTAGAAATATATTTATGATAGTATACATAATTAGAAATACAAATATTTAGTAAAATTTCCGCATTCATATCTAAGGGCTGGTTTAATGCTTAAAAATGGGTTAGGATCAATCATGGCCAGATTTTATCCTAAATTATATTACATTTGATTCATGGGAGATCGTTTGGAAAAGAATCTGTTTTAAACCTAAAATTTGACTTAAGAAAAGAAATGGACCAAGTCTGGCCATGTTTCAGAGAAACACAAAAAGAATCAAAATTAGGCCAAGGCGGATCTTGGCCCAGTTTTAAAGAATTGTTAAACACTTAAATGTGTGTTTGACAATCCTCTAAAACTAGGACAGGACTGAACCTAGCATTCATATCTAAGGGATGTGTTTTTGTTTGGCAAAATTTGGGCCAAAGTTGGTCTAATTTTTGTAGGCCGAAAATACCCACTAAACAGGTTTTAGTTTGTGTCACTCCTCCCCTTGTCCAAACTAAAAACAGTTTTGGATGAAACTGGGTTAGGACTGTTCCTGGCCTCGTTTTTTATTGATTGTCATTTTGGCAAACTCTTAAAACTAGGTTAGGATTTAACTTGGCTCAATTTTGAATTTGTTTTTGATTGACAAAAACTAGGCCAGTTTTGGCGCAGTTCTTCTTAGGTCAAAAAGAGGCCACAAAACCACTGTGGTGTTGGACCACGACTCCTTTAATCCAACTTTAACCTGGTTTGGAATAGAACTGTGCTAGGTTGACCACAGCTCAATTTTTGGATAATTGCCAAACATACCAAATATCTAAATATATGTTGACCATGCAGCTGCAATTGTTTTCGTTCATAGATTAATAGATTTGAGGTTAAGTTTGATGATTAATATATCTAATCTTAGCTTTTTAAATATAACAAACATATTAATGAACATTCTTATATAAGATGAAATGTATTGTTTTTTAATATTTTCTACCTTTATCATATCCGGCTTGTATCCATGTACACATCCAAATTTGTATCTGAATACAACGAATACGGATAAATTTTCTTTTCGAGACATATCTATATTCATATTCGTATCTATATTTAATAAGCAGATACAGGTATGATATGCATCATATTCGAACATGTATCTAAATTGTCTGCACCCTTAGTTCGAACCTTACAGTTTCTTAATGTGCATTTTTTTTCCAGTTCTATACTTTTTACTTATTCATCACAAAGTGCGTTATGACGTGCGCTTGTAGCATTTTCTAAGTGGCCTAGTGTGCAGAGTGGTAATCTGATTGTGCACTCTATAGAATAATAGTGGGAGGAAAAAAGAAAAAGAATAGAATGTATGCTTGTCAGTTTCTTCCTCTCAAATGGGAAATCACTATCTTGTACTTATGAAAGTTCCAATTTCCAAATGCATTTTGCTTCCTAAAGATAGGTCAACATGGTCTCTAAAGTTGTACACTTAGGCCGTGTTTGAATTGGGTATTATTTTTTGTTAATAACCTTTTATTCTTAAAAATGAAATAGTAAGGTATTTGGTTCAAAATTTTAAGAGGAATTAGATTGGACTAATTAGTCCTTTAAATTGAAATAGTCCAGAGATTTTGGACTAAATAAAGAAGGGGAGTGGGGTGTTATTATAGTCTTGGTATTATTATTCTATTGGGATTATACCTAAAATGACCATTTGACTCCTTAATCCCCCCCTCCACCCCCCCCCCCCCCCAAAAAAAAAGGGTTTTCATTATTTCTTTCACCCACGATCTTTTTGTAGCATTTTATTTCTCCCTCCCTCCCCCATCCTTTCATGCATCTTTCTAAATCCTCTCTCGTCATCTCTCCTAAATGTACGTGAGAACATATGATTGAAATATCCTCCCTCCCTCCCTCTCTCTCTATACATTTCTTAATCCTCTCATGCATCTCTCTGAATCCTCTCTCATCATCTCTCCCAAATATATATGAGAACATATAATTGAAGCATAAAACTATTTGCATCTAAAACAAATGGGAAGAAATCTATCTCAAATAATAAAAAAACTATCAGTTCATATAATATTAACAAAATTTATGCCCAACATAAGTGAGAAGAAAGTAAGACACCCAAAACTCGAGGTTATTTTGCTTGTTACGCCATTAAAAAACTATAATTCACTCTTGGTAGGAAGAATGACAGTTTTGTTATTTATTGTCATTTCATAATCCTATACACATTTACAATGACAAGTCCCAAACATGTCATTAGTATTAGATGTGTTAATAATAAATGGAGCCAAACAAATTATTAAAAATTTAACTCAATATAGTCTCCTGGATTACTATATCTCAATATTATAGTGAGTTAAATTAGTCCCAGGATAAAACTAATCCCTAATCCAGACATGGCCTTACTATTAATTTTGTTTACCCCGATGGTTTATTTTAGGGTCAGTACTGTATATCGCAAATGTAAATAAACCAAAATTTACATGATACTTTGATGCAACAAATTTAATTAAAATCTAAATTTTGATTATTTGCTCTTTTTTTTTGGGAAATATATCTTCAAATTGCAGCTCTAGTATTTCACTAGTTACAAAAGTTGTCAGATTTGCATTTTTTCTATCACATGAAATATATTTTTATTTGTTTAATAGCAATTGTAAAATAACTTTCACTTTTTGAGTTGCACTCCACTAACCTTGATGACTTAAAATAGTTTTTTACTTTTTATTTAAATGAAAGGAGCATTTGCAGCCTGCTGCAACCAAATTTGGCTGCATCAAGTTTTATGTTTTTTTATCAGTTGCTAACCAGCACAGGTAATAAAAACTTCGCTATAATATTTGTTGTTGAATCTATATTTCCTATTAGCATGGGTGAAAAATCATATTCGTATATGTGGATATATCCGTAACCTATTCGTTAGGATATGGATATGGTTGCTCAATTTATAACCGATAGGATATAGTTACGGATATAATTATGTAGTGAAAAATCTGGATCTGGATCCGAAATATCCGAATAGATGTTGATCAGACAGCTGCAATTGTTTCAATTATTAGATTAATGAATTTGAGATTAATTTTGATGACCAAGAGATCTAATCTTAGCTTTTCAAATATAACAAAAATATTAATAACTTTCTTATATCATACGACCTATATTCTTTTCGACATTACTTCGCTTTCTCATATCCGCTTTGTATTAGCATGTATATCCTTATCCGATTTTAGCGGATATGAATATAAATTTTCTTTACCGAGACATATCCATATTCGTATCTGTATTCGTATCCGTTTGCACCTCTACCTATCAGCCAAACAGCTTTTTTTTACTTAGCAGCAAATACTATTCTCCTTTATAATTTTTTCGATTAGAATAACTAATTCTTTGACCAAAGAAGAGCATTGAGAGAATATACAAGGGGGCGAGAGAGGGATACTTCACAATGTGCCTTAAACAAACTTGGTAAATTTTGACCATGATCTTGATAAGGGCAAACCCTGAAAGATGCCTCGTAGACCAATTAAAAGCTGCCTGCAAGTCAACGACTGCTCATTTCTGCTCAACATTGACCTTGTGCTTTGGACTATTCCAAAGGTGAATAATTCCAATTCTTCTAAGCAAAGGAAACTTCATCAAAATATTAGTGCTAAACCCATAGCAAAGTTTATTTACAAATTCTTCAACGGCGGATCTGTCAAAATTATCATTGAACCCATAAAATTTCATGTTTGCATATAAACAACAACTTAATCAAAATATTTATGTATTATGCATTTATGCCGACACATTTGAACATACATCTTGATCAGGCATTCCATATCCTTAATTATTCGTGCCTCTCTTCATCAAAAAGAAACTTCTTCATGTCTCTTTTTTATATAAAATTGTACAATTGACATATTTCTCTTTTCAATGACTTCATTAAAATGAGAAAATAGAAGTCAATATCATGCATCATAAATTCAAGAGCATTTGTTTCAAGATACATATTTTGATCATTTTTCTTATCATTTTTTTTTGTTTGATTTTTTTTGGAGACTATGATGCCGGATTTTGATAAAAAAAGGGTACACCAAATCCATTCATCACGGTAAGGTGCAATAAAGACAAAAAAAAACATATATAGAAATTCTAATAAAAGCCATATACATATATAAAAAAAGTAGAAAGCTTAATATCAAATTTTTTTTGAAATGATGTTTAATATCAATTTAGTGTAAACAGAATAATAAATTAGTATAAATAGTATATATTCAGTATAATTATAACTTTTAAAATATAATATAACATGTATAAGCCTCGTCTTTCTTTACCATCCTTATAACAAAAAAATGGGGCTCGATCCGTCCGAGATACGGTGGGCCAGTTATTAAGAAAGGTCCACTGTGTCCTGTCCTCGTCATTTCCCACAAATCCAAGGGTATTTTAGTCTATAGCTTTTTTACCTATAAACCCAAGCACTTTGTCCTATTAATCTTAAACCCAAAGTTCTCCAGAGTTATCTTCATACCGCACTCAGTGTATTGCAGCTTTTTGGTATAAGATATTATTATATTTTTGCGTTACTATACCAAAGTAGCATATTCAGGATTTAGGATAAATGACACTTAAATATCATATTATTTCGTTATCTTTACTTTTAAATATTTTAAGTTATAAAAGTAGCAAAAAATACTCTAAGTTCTCCACCGTTTGAATATTGTAAACGATGTCAGAAAATCTGTTATGACAGAAACACCTCTCCATAGAAATGAAAGTAAAATTTAATAAAAAGATGGAGGGAAAGTATAATAATAAATATGACAACAAAGCAGTCGATACAATTATAAAAAATCTGATGAGCTAGTCACATGAGAATATATCTTCCCATGTGTAGCTAATAGAATATATTAATGTGCTAATTTTTTATAATCTAGGACATTAAAGTGCTATTTTTTACAACTTAAAGAATTTAATTGTAAAGGTGGTAAAATAATAGCGTATTTAAGTGCCATTTGGCCCAGGGATTTAATTGTGAATTTGGATTTCCGGTGGGGTTCAATAATAATTGGGTATGAAGTTTGGGTTTCTATAAAAAAAACCCTTTATTCTATTCTCTCTCCTATCACACCCTCCCTCTCTCTTCCTTTTTCTTTTGAGCCCCTTAATCCACCGAGATATTGTTTTTTCAAAGGAGGCACAAAACGCGACGCCCATGGCAGTTGCAAAGCGAACCGAGATCTAAATCTATCATAAACTCCCGAAGAAAAAAGAACCAAAAAAAGATCGTCTTCAATCTCGAGATCTCCCTCTCGCTTTCGAGATGAAGATCTTCGATAGGTTGCCGCCAATGGATCACCTGCGATCGGAGAAGATGAGCTTCGTGCAGCTCATCATCCCCGTCGAGTCCGCGCACAGGGCCGTCTCCTACCTCGGCGAACTCGGCCTCGTCCAATTCAAAGATGTAAGGAAACCCTAGCTCTCTCTCTCTCTCTCTATCTCTCTCTCTCAGATCTGATCTCTTTTCTCGCTTTCGAATTGATCTGAATGAAGTAGTCGATGTAGGGATTTGTAATGTTTCGTTGAGATCTTTGCGTTCATCATGAAATGCTTAGATTTTATGGTTGCTATGTGATTGAAGATAGTTATGCCATATTCCGATAATTTTTCGAGTAAGGTGACAGTTGTAGTGGATATCATCTATTTATAGGTAGAATGCAAATGATGCGAGAGAAATTTGGAGTGATTTATTATTTTTGAAGTTTGCTGTCTGTCTTAGTTGAAGCTCGCATTGATTTACTGTGATGAGTTTGGAGTTGATCTGAATGAATGAAGTTAGCTGATGTAGGGATTATAAGGTTTTGTTGAGATCTTGATGTCTGTGTTCATGCTGATATGTATTTTAAGATATTGTTGCTTATGTACGATATCAATGTTATAGACAATAGTTATATCTTACTATTCGGATAGTTTCCAAGTAAGGTGACAGTCGTAGTGGATCTCATTTATTTTAGGCAGAATGCACATGCTGTGAGTGAGAATTGGAATAACTGATGAATGTAGTTTTACAGATGAAGTCTAAATTTGGAGAAGAAACATTCATGGTAGATGTATGGGCAACTTTTGGAGGAGTGGGTAATGGTAAAATGGTGATGTAGAAGCGAGCGTGCGAATGTGATTTGCTACAAATTTAGAAGGTTTCAGTAATAATTCAATATAGGCTCGTGATCAAGGGAAATGGTAGATGAGATGACAGTTTTTGCATTTCCTATCTGTGGTAGAGGGGTGTAGTTAAATGTAAATTTGGGATAGAATTCTGATCAAGGGTTAAAAAATGCTTGTATTTTGCAAGGCCTAATTTTTAATAAGAATAATTTAGGATGCTTTAAATGTGATCTGGTTAGGTGGAGCATGGTTTACTGAATGATTACATATCGCCAGATGATAGAGTAACTAAATTTAGGCAAGGGGACAAAATGGTGAAGTAATTAGCAACCTATGTGAAGAATTGTCTTAATAATAGGAAATTAATATCATTTTAGAGATCCTAGGTGGAGTAGAATGGGTCTAGAAATAGTATACAAGAAGTTGGCCAATTAGATGGATGCTCATGGGAAAGTTTGTGGAGTTTGCTCCTGAGCACGATGTAAATTGAAATGTTTAGAAATATTGCCAATAAATAAATAAATTACAATGCTAAAATGCAAGATTAGCAGATTTATAGTTGTATTGTTAGCTGCTAAAATGGTATGATTAACTGGCTAATAATGTAAGGTGAATGGATTAATTATATGCTTTATCTGATCTGATTTGACATGACTCAAGTATCATATGGGTTATTATGCGGTTTTAGGCGTCCTTTATAAACTAGTTCGGGTCTATAATCTGTCCCTACAGTCTGGTGGGAGTTGTTGAAGACTGGTCTCAGCTTGATTCTAGCAACTGCCATATATGACTCCATCTTCAATGTGGTCCTCAGCTGCCATACCATTGAAGTTTGAAATTTCACTTTGAGGCTTTAGTACAGACTTGCCACCAGCAGCCCCCTTAGTTGTCAGGAGTTATATGCTTATTTGTCCTTCCGGTCTTTGTTCCCTTTTCCAATGCATAGTATTTGAACTATGGTTTTATGTTGCTGCATTATCTCTACAAATTTTCGAGGCTTTATCTTCGTTATTCTTGACATGCCACATTCTCTCTTCTTCCTGTTTGTTCTTTTATTTATATAGACTGTTTTTATGGTGCGTAAAAGTTATGTATAGGACTCCATTTGTCACTGAAAATAGCATACATTGTAACTTGATCTCAACATTGACAATCTAATGCATGATTTAGCCTTGCACAACTACTTTAAATTTAGTTCTTTACTACTGTGACACAATTGTCTTTATGTTCGATTTCTTTGACATCTGCATGTTGTTTATCATTTTTGCAGTTAAATAATGATAGAAGCCCCTTTCAGCGAACATTTGTCAACCAGGTAAGCAGTCTTATTATCTTACATCCTTTTAATTTTTATGCTTACACTCAATCTATTGTTCAGATGATTGAGCAAGTGACGACCATAAAACGTATTTCTTAAGAAATTTAACATTTACAATATAATTGAACCATTTTTCACTTAAAGTTGCTTTTCTTACTCACAATGCACGTCTTGGTACTTCATATCAGCAGACAAATTGAGTATACACCTACAGGTAGTAATATAGAATACGTGTTGGACTTGTGGCTCTTTAAAGGTTATTCATAACACCATCCTTTCTCTGAGTAGCATTTTGTTAGTAATCTCATAAATCTATGTCACTTTTCGAATACGTTTCATTCTGTTAGTTAGCCCTTACTTTCCCATACTTAACAGAATCTTTTTTCGTGTTACCTCTATTTGGCTATATCTTAAGCCATGCAAGTACTTGCTGAACTGACAAATTCATGCAGAAAACTTATCCTAAATTTCACTCATAGAGAACCGATTAGATGGTTTGGGCATGTCCAACGGAAGCCACTAAATGCTCTAGTTTGTAGAAGTAATAAGATTATAGCTTTTTTTTTTGGGTTTTAGAAAACTTGAGGCAGACACAGTTAAGAAGGATATGATAACAGTCAACTTAATGGAGGAGACGTTCCATAATAGAACTGAATGGAAGGATATGATTCTTGTAGCCAGCCCCAAAAATTTCGGATTTAGACTTTTTCATTGCTGTTGTTGTTCTCTGAATTCGCATATTGGACTTTTATGGACTGTGATCACGATTCCCCTCTTTTTTTGTGCAGTTACATTTATATCTGTTATTTAATGTTTTTCATTTTTTTTGTATTAAATGATTAAGATGGATTTTCCCCCAAGATTTATCTGAAAGTTTCTCTCTTCCTGATGTCTTCACAGGTGAAGCGATGTGGAGAGATGTCACGGAAGTTGAGATTTTTCAACGATCAGATTACCAAGGCTGGAATGACATGTTCTGCTCTTCCTGCTTTGCAACCAGGTGTTGACTTGGAGGACCTAGAGGTAATTATCCTTTTCCAAATTTCTTCCATGAGCAGTACATATTTGTTCTCATTGAAAATGTTGTATTGGAGATTGACACTGTACGATACATCCTCTTTCAGGTACAGTTGGGTGAACATGAGGCTGAGCTTCTTGAAATGAATTCAAACAGCGAGAAACTGCGGCAAACTTACAATGAGTTACTGGAGTTTAAGTTAGTTTTATTGAAGGTATTTGGTTCTTGATTCAATATCATGTAGTTCTTTAATATTAGACTTAATGTAGCTCTTGCATATCCATATAAATTTGTTTTGTAATGACTTTTGAGCTTAAGATCATATCCATGCTGAACCTTTCATAGGGAGAATGATACATACTTATTGTCCCTTCTACAGTGGTAAAGAAAAGGGAAAGTACATAAGTGTAGCATCTAGGTAACAATCAATCTCTAAGAAAAACTCATGAATGAAGTGTCAACTAGATAAGACAACCCAACAAGAGGGATACCATGTGGGCATGAAGATTATGGAGATCTTTATGACAAGATTTAGAGTTTTACAAATATTTAGGAAGGATGTGTCTACAAGGTTATATGAAAACCAGTTTGGCTTATTGCTACTTCTCAATTTTAGTTTCTTCAGGTGTAGGTCAAGTTTTCTCTTGTTTGTATTTCTTGTTGAGACTCCCTTTCACATTGCTTTCGAACAAATTGATTCTGTACCAATGCTTTTGGACCTTGGGTAAGATGGAACATAGTATGCTACTTTGCTGTTGCTGATTACAGAATCACATAATTCATTTAAGCTATGTCGGTTTTCTACTGATAGTCTTTACAAGGACTATAACATAGGATATAGTAGGGTAATTTTTCATATTTTTGGAATAGAATTCCAGTGGGAGTGTCTGAATGAGAACAAAAAAATGTAACTAGTCAGCTTTAAAAATTTGATGATCTCAGATACAGTTATTACTATTTGCAATACCTTTTCAGAACTTCATTCAAAGTTGTTGGATGTTTGAAGGGGAGCCTTGTGCAATGGTAAGAGTTGTCGCATGGGACCTGGAGATCACGGGTTTGAGTTGTGGAAACAACCTCTTGTAATGAAAATGCAAGGTAAGGCTGCGTTCAATAGGCCAAAAGTGGCCGACCCCTTCCAGGACCCCACACCAGGCTGTCTTTAACTTTATTCAAAGTTACTGACAAAATGGATAAGAACCATTGAAAGGGAAGGTTGAACATATTATAGCTGCATGGATGGACAACAGCTTCTACAAGAGATGCTGTGTAGTGCCCTGTGCCCTAAGCATATCAATTTAAACTTCCACATTTTTAAAGTAGGATGACTTTTGCTTGGAAACTCGCAAAGGAACAGTTAAAGAAAACAAGGGTAGCCCAGCGCACGAGGCTCCCACCATTGTGGGCTCTAGGGAGGGTCAGATATACCCAACCTTACCCCGAATGCGAAGAGGTTGTTTCCAGGATTTGAACCCATGACCTCCAGGTCACAAAGGTCACAAAGCAACAACCTTACCGTTGTGCCAAGGCTCACCCTCTAGGAACAGTTAAAGAAAACAAAGGAAAAAAAAGAAGGACGAAACCATAGAGTATGTTGGTGTTAGTACAACTTTTATCTATGCAGCATTTTTCTTCTTCCATCTGATGATTACTATCAACTTGTTCTTTCCCTTAAAACATTTCATGAGGGCTTTAAGTATGACCTGTGCCTTCTTCACACCTATTTTTTATTCCAGGCAGGTCGTTTCCTTGATTCAGCACAAAACCATGTTGTTCCTCCTGATAGAGAGCTAGAAGAAAATGCCTACCCCAAAGAACGGGATCTGGAACATCTATCTCTACTTGAACAGGTTTCTGCCTCTCTTCACTTGGTCATTTGGTACCTGCATTTAGCAGTTACTTTGTGTGCTAAACCATAGAACACTTCACATGGGAAATGCAGCCAGAGCCATCCAGTAAAGCTGGATTGAGATTCATTAGTGGGATAATCTGCAAATCAAAAGCAATGCAATTTGAGAGGATGCTATTTCGAGCAACAAGGGGCAATATGTTTTTTAATCATGCACCTGCTGAGGGACATGTGGTGGATCCAGTATCTGGCGAGATGGTTTGTTAGCCTCTATTTGTTTTTCTGTATAAAAACACCAAATTGCATTTGATATAATTTTATATATTTGGGGGTTTTTAATCTCCATCTTTAATGAGTATTCTAACTGACCAACCTCTTAATTCTTTGGTGCATTGTCTTTGTCTTAGAACCCCATATATTTTGGGGGTGCTTAATGGATAAGAAAGCTTCTGGTTGCAAAAATCACAGTCACATACCAGAAAATTTGTGGTACATGTCCAGTTTCTTTTTTTATTTATCTTGACTATTGGTTTTTTTTTTTGTTGGTATTGCAGGTAGAAAAGACTATATTTGTAGTTTTCTTTTCTGGAGAACAAGCCAAGACAAAAATTCTTAAGATCTGTGATGCATTTGGGGCAAATTGCTACCCTGTTCCTGAGGACACTAATAAACAGAGGCAAATTACGTATGAGGTAACATAATGTGCAAGAACAGGTCATCAGAACTATATTTGTTAAACTGCCAGGAATTGTTCGATGATTAGCTAGACAAATGGTATTGTACATAAGAACCAAGAGATTATTTATGTTTCATTTTATTGTGGTCCTCTCAACAAATTTAGGCCAACTAGATTCTGCTATCAGATGAAATTAATTGATTTTGCATGAGTTGAACTGCATCAGGAGCTCTGTCCACACATACAGTGACGGAGACAAGATTTTTTTATTTTGGGTGGTTTTTTGGGGGTGGTTCTTTTTTTTTTTGGGGGGGGGGGGGCAAAATACAACCATCATATTATACATTAAATAAAAATGATCACATTGTATATAAATTGTCATATATATATATAGTAGTTAGTTTTCCTATAACCACAACTTCAAATTATAATTTATTTGACAATTCTACTATTAAATATAAAACTATACGAACACATAAATCTCATTTCACAATTATAAATCAAATGAATAACTACATAAAAGTTGAAATTTGATTTTCTATTCTACTTGAAATACAAAAAATATCGCATGAAAATATGAAATAGAAATGCATTTTAGATTACTATACAAATTTGGATAAAGAAAACGTCAAATTATAATAATTTACAAATGAAAATCATGCCAATGATGAGAATCTCAATATTTTTGACCAAAATGTATGCCACAACACTAGAAATGAGCTCAGGGAAGATATTTGTATTTGATTTCAAACTCAGAAATTTTATGAGAAGCAGAAAGGGACAAAAAAGTTCTTGTTTTAATTGGGAATAAGCCAATATTATATTTTGTTTGTTCGGCTACTTAGTCGTTCCCATTCATAGAACCATAACTTTTTTTAATATTTTGAAATTAGTCCCTCCAATTAAGAGCAGAGGTAGTAATTAGGGGAATTAATTTGAAAAAACTTATCAAAATTAGGGATTCAATAGAAATTTTAGAGATTTGTGGGACTAATTTTAAGATAACTTAAGAACTCGGAGAACTAGTAGCAATTTCAATGATTTGACAGACTAATTTCAAAGCATGAAAGTTTTAAGGTACTAAAATTGAATAAACCTATGCTATACATATAGTAATATAACAAAAAGGCGCCCGGGAGGGGGGGTCAAGACCACCCTTGGCCTCCGGCTCTGCCGTTGCACACAGATGAGATATATTTGGCTTAAGGACATTTTGGCACTTGGAAAGGTGGACCAAAAAGTTTTTAAAAAAATTATTCTTTTCTTTTCCTCTTATTTGGCGATTGGAAAATGATTGAAAAGTGGAGGGCGCTATATCAGGGTTTTCATCCTTTTCACTTTCTCTAAAATTTAGAAAAAATGGAATGACAGTGGATGGAAACTATACGAAGAGATATCTCGAGATGTCTGGTTATATGTCTGGAGACAATGTTTTAAAAAGCCTATGTCTAGCCCGCCTAGGCCTAGTGTTATCTTGGGTGCACTGAGGCGTGCGCCTCAGCTGCTAGGCGCTTCGAGGCGTTGGAAATGCGACCTGCATGAAGTGTGGGGCGCATCACACACGCGAGGTGTGTGCCTCATTGAGCCTTGCACCTCGATGCGCCTCACTACTCTGCACCATTCTCTAATTATTTCTACTACATCTTATTCCTCTTCACTTACCTTCTTTTTGTCTTTGTTTCCTCATTCTCTCTCTCCTTTTCCCCCATGTTATTGTCTACTCCATCATTTTTTTCATTTTTTTCCCTTTTTCCCCTTTTTTCTCCCTTGTTACTACTTCTATAACAGGAAAACTAGAACATTAACTAAGAAATCACAAACTATTATTCCAGATATTATGACATCAGTTATTAGTAATGTTAGTAATTATGAATGTGTAATTTTATAACAAATGTTATTTTATATATTTCAACGTGATTAATTGCTAAAAATATGGGAGGATAAAGTTAAATTGACATTAACACTCTTTTAACTAGTGCTAAGATTATGAACTAAGGCCCTATTTTGTGGTTTGATAGGTGAGGTTGTTATCTTGGCATATTTTTTCCACCAAAAATCATAAACATGTTGCTCGTTTAATTTGATATATGTATCAAATAATTTTATTTGCGATATGCGCCTCGCTTCACTAAGGCGCGTGCATCGCCTTGCGCATGATGCGCATAAGGGGGCTTTGCGCCCCGCATTGCGCCTTGAGCCTTGATAACACTTCCTAGGCCTAGGTGGTACCTAGGTTGCCTGCCTAGCGCCTCGCACTTAGGCAGTACCTAGGCTGCCCACCTAGATTTTGAGAGCGCCCGGGGAATTGTGGTATGCTTACATTGATTGTACCCTTTAGGCCTTAATTTCCTTTGTTGCACCCTCCACGTCCTCCAACTTTCTCTAAAGTCCTCTGGCCTTCAACTATGAAGATCTTCTCTATCTCCTCCGACCTTAAGCAAAACCTCCTTCACCATCACTTAAATGAAGAAAAAAATCCCCCTAGGCACTAGTCTTGCGCCTAAGCTTTCTAGCCCCAAGCTTCTATAACACTGACCTTTACTATTAATTATTGTAACTAAAAAATAAAAAAAGGAAAATCGTGCTGGCTCTAGGCGTTGGGTTCAACGCCTAGGCTATTTAGCGCTTTCTGTAACCTTGCCCGGAGACTTCTTTGAAACACACTACGATCCAAAGACTAGCATTTTTCACATGTCTCACAAATGTCTGGCCATTATGTTGAAAAAAAATCCCTTTCCATTGTCCACTTTTCATGTCAACCAAAGAGGGTGTTTAAAGAATGCAGATGGCACATCATTTGCCACGTTAGTTTCAACCTTTTTGCTTTTTATCATCCAAATAAAATTTGCAAATAAAAAGTGATATTATATCTTTAATGCTATAGTATAAGTTGGAAAGGAACATGGAAAAGTTCTATAACATTTATGTTTCTTTTATTTTCTAGATAAATTTGAAAACTGCTCGTTTTGAATTAGATACACAAATGATCCTTAAGAATCATAGTTCTGAAACGAGTATAGGCTGAAATGAAGCTGGCCCTGTCCCCAATTAAGAAAGTGGATGTGAAGTGTAGGATTTACATTCAATAAGTGTATGACGTGTGATTTAAATTGAAACATGTACTATATAATTTGATACATGTTTGAATAAATGTATATCGTATGGTTATATGTTCAAGGAGTGTCCGAGGAAGAGTTGGTGTCCGGTACGAATTCGATGCGTGTTGGGTGTGGATACAACTTCCTGATAGAAGTACGCACGCAACATGGGTTTGAAGTATTCTAGAGTCTGGACCATAAAACTGAGCAACTTTCAATCAAAACTTTGTTTTATAGTTAGTTGATGCATGGTATGAAAACTTAAGTACTTCTAGAATTTTGTTCTGGACGCCAAATTATGTGTATCAACTTCAATATTGGGGATCATTTAAGTGAATGCCCTAGTATCAACTTCAATATTGTGGATAGTTAAAACTGAAGACAAAAAGCCTATCTCTGTAAGTTGTTGAAGTGTCAAGTTCGCTTGATACATATATTTATACCCAAACCATAGGGTTAGCTTTCGTGTTAAGTGGTTATTTAACATTTCACTAGGGTTACAACATTAAGAGTTTATGGTGTAAACCTCATGATTCAAAGTTTAACTATAGATATTACCCCTATTCATTCTGCACTTCAAGCAATTCATGTTTACACTTTTGGCCTTTCCTCATAGGCATAAAGGCCCATGTGAGGGGAAGTATCAAACTACTATATTAAAAACCTAGCGGGGGCATCCAGTTCCAAAAAATTGCCCTTCATTTCTCCCTTTGTAGTTTTTTTCATGAGGGCAATGGTCAATTGCCAAAAGCTGCCGCCATGATAAACTCAATGGTTTAAAATATTATTGTCACTCTTTTATTTCTTCCTTTTTCTTTCCTTCTCTTACCTATACATACTGAGATGGGATTACACTTTGAAAAGTTGATGTGTTAATAACAACCCCAATATCGTAGTTGGTAATGGAATACTAACTTTCTTTTAAAAAAAATTATTTAGAATTTGAATGCTCTAAATTTTTTCTAAAGAATTTTTCGTTATTGCACGTGCATTGTACGTGCTGTACTGCTAGTTAGGTTTTAAGAATATATTAAAAAGCAGTCTAGGAACTCGTTTAGGTGCTGGGAGCACCTAGGGGAGCGTGGGCTACCTGACTGCACTGGTTAAGTCTTGGTCGTGATGGTTAAGTCTTGGTTGTGATTTTCTCTGCTACCGCCTTCATGTCCTCCAACCTCCTCCACCAACCACCAACTACCAACACCTCCAACCTTCAGCAAAAACATCTTCCACCACAAGTTAACCAAAAAAAGAAATCCACTCAGGCGCTAGGTGCCGGTCTGGCACATACCGACACCCAGCGCTTCCTATAAACATTGGATTTTAAAGTTTTCTTGACACATATTGCTGGTCCAACATTACTTCAAAGCATTTACTGCATGATCTATTAGTAACGTAACATAAAGTGAGTCAGGTAATGTAAACATCATGCAAGGTCATTGGGGCATAACTTGTATATACTGCACACATGATGGTTATTCAACAGAATAAACAGTCATAGTAGATGTTTAAAGAAATAAACAAGCTGTTGAAAAACTATGACTAGAGAAAACCATTTAAATTATTTGACGATGATTCAGATGCTTTTTCCATATCTAAAAATATTTTTATTCTCAATTATTATTATTTGCAATGATCCCCCAACCTTGCTTTCTTTCTTATAGGTTTCCTCACGTCTCTCTGAATTGGAAGCCACCTTGGATGCTGGAATTCGTCATAGAAATAAGGCTCTATCTTCTATTGGATGTCAACTTTGGAGATGGACTATCATGGTAATTGGATGACTTTTACTATTTATGATTGAGTTGAAACAACCATATATACCATGTAACTGCTTTATTATGTGCTTTACGAAACATGCACCATTAACATTAATTTTAAATTATTTTCCAGGTTAAAAAGGAGAAAGCTGTGTATGATACATTGAACATGCTCAACTTTGATGTTACCAAAAAATGTCTTGTTGGGGAGGGGTGGTGTCCAATATTTGCCAAACCTCAGGTCATAAATCACAACTAAATTTTGCTAAATGAGTTTTTATAGGCCAAGATGCTAAACTTGCTAGTAATATTCTTCTTGAATATTTTCAAACTAGCAGTAAACTCTAACACAATTTTCAATCTTTCTGTCAATTTTCTGCACAGATAACGGATGCCTTGCAGCGTGCAACATTTGATAGCAATTCACAAGTGGGGATAATATTCCATGAGATGGATGCTCTTGAATCACCGCCCACATATTTTAGGACAAATAAATTTACAAATGCATTTCAGGAAATTGTGGATGCATACGGGTTTGTACTTGAACCTTTGCAAACAGACGAAGTTACTGTACTTTGAATATCACGTGCTTTATAACTTGCTGTATGTCCATGTCAGCCAGAAAATACTGCATCTATTCCTTGCTTTTGCTATATGATCTGCCTCTTAAAATGCAAATGTTTCTAAATCTCATAAATTACTTCCTCATTCTTTCTGCTTTAATCAGAATTTCACAAATTATTTCTCAGTCTGCTTTATTTCTGAATTAGTTTAGTATTCTTGGTTTATATGTTCCAGTCATTGAGGCACTGCACTTGAGGTTGAGTTTGGTGTTAATATATGCATATTCGTCAGTATGCATTTAAAGAAACTATCTATTCTTTCATTTGTTCGGATATCTCAACATGAACAAATAGATATATGAAATAATTTATAGTAGAACTAAATAAGCCCCAAAATGTCAAATTAAGGTATGATGAAAGTTGACAGTAAATGAATCTTCATGCTCCCTTACCCATGAATATTTTGCAGGTTTCAACTTCACTTTACCACATAAGGGTAATGAAAATTTAAGTGGTGAATCCACTTTTATTCTTCCATCGAACACATTTTTTATGTTTATTTATTTATTTGACATCTAGCACTTTTAGTGTTGCTCAATAGTCAAGATTAACTCAATAACATATGGTAGAGTGGAAAGTGGATTACCATAGACAGGAGTGGCCATATTAATTTCCTTTCTCATGCTTCATTGTGAATGAAGAGAACAAAGGGACATGACCGCGACAATTTCTATCCTAATTGTCAGCACATTATTCTATTACTGTTTGTACATAATGGGGATTGGTGGCCTGAAAAGAGAGGATAATCAGAAACTTTACGCGATGTATGAACCACCCGGCACCACATCAGTGTCTCCCTTGTTACATGGAACAGAGGAAAATAATCAAGTAATTTCTTATGGGTTGGATCAGAGTCACCAAATATGAATAAAGGGTGGAGTCAGCTTGTCCATATGATGATGGAGGACAATTGCCCCTCCTAGCTTCAGCCCCTGATATTCTGTCAAACACTTGCACTAGAGTTCCATAAGCATTGGACCTTTGTAATGTTATTACGCCAATGCAGGCAAATAAAAATTATTTTCTTGCAGTAATCTTCATAATTCACTGCTCTGAATATTTGTTGTAATGCGCACTGTATAGATGCTCGCATGAACTTGCGGAATCCATAAAAATAATATAATAATGCTATATGGAAAGCTGAACTTAGGTAATAATTTAATATATATATATTCTTTGTCTAAAGGTTTGTTTTTCCAGAATTGATCTGAGTCTCTTGTGATGCAGTGTTGCTAGGTATCAAGAATCAAATCCTGCTGTATATTCTGTGATCACGTTCCCTTTTCTTTTCGCTGTGATGTTTGGGGATTGGGGCCATGGAATATGCTTGTTGTTAGGATCCTTGATTCTTATAATTCGTGAGAAAAAACTTGGATCCCGGGTATGTTCTATGTGCAATAATTATTTTTTACTACTGAATGATGTATGCTTAATTAGAAAACTGAAACGCTGTAATCATGGGGTTATTTTTTTCATCCTTTGTGAATGTGCTCGATTACATTGCAATTCCAGTGTCGGTTTAGAAAACATACTTTGTTGCACAGTAAATTGAAGGAAAAGGTAAGTTGACTTCAAAGATTTTGTCAAATCTGTAGCTGAGAGCGTAACATTCCGGAGTCCTTGTTCAAGACGTTACAGAAGGAGTCCTATCAGTATGTTATAAGTGTATGATCAGCATTTGAATCATCTGGAGAAAATATTTTGACCCCACATCTATAAGAAACTTAACATCCAAATTAATTGAACATCATTTATTATTTGGATAGACAAGGAAGGCTTTGTACTGACCAACAAAATAAGAAGAAGAAGAAGAAGAAGAAAGGCTTTGTTCGTCATTGTTATTAATGTTGTTTTAAATCACGAATGGAGCCTGTAACAAATATCTTTGTTGATAAAATCTCTTTTAGTGTCAATGAGTAGTCAAACGTGTTAATGAATGAGTCAGATACCTCGCTATCATCCATTACGTGAATTTGTCATCTTTTTTCCCCATCTATCTGTTGTAAGATATTCTTCCAGGTCAATCCTTTAGCTGTGCACATGGTTGTACAGAAGTTCATTGCTAAAAAAATGCACTGTTAGTTAACTGGATACCACCCCCCCCCCCTCCCCCCGCGGTGCGCCAAAAAAAACACACGCACACAAAACCCACTTCCACTCCCCCCACCAAAAAATAAATAAATAAATAAATAAATACACACACACACACAGGGGGGAAACAAGAAAGGAAACAAGGTAATAAAAAAAGGGGTATTACCTATTCTATGACAACATCCAACCTCACATTTTGTCCTTAAGTATTGATACACCATGGAAGGAAAAGGCTAGACTAGTGTAAGAGCATAAACATTTTCAATTGCCTCTTTATATGCTCCATATATGTTTTTGGAAGTGGACTACAAGTCGATAATAACTTTAGTCAAGCTCTGTTTTCTTCCTACTGGCATCATTGACTACAGCTCTTTAGGTTTTATCCTCTGTTTAGTGACTCATGCTCATATGTTTACTTTGATTGTAGTTCTATTTAGCTGCTTTCATTGACAAACAGTGTCAACTTGTCTTTTCAGAAACTCGATAGCTTTACGGAGATGGCATTTGGAGGACGCTACGTAATTCTTTTGATGGCATTATTTTCAATCTATTGCGGACTGATATATAATGAGTTCTTCTCTGTTCCATTTCACATTTTTGGTGATTCTGCTTATAAGTGTCGCGATTCTACTTGTAGGTATGTGAGGGTTCTTTCTGATTTATTTAGAAGGCATTGCAACGTATATAATTAAGCACTCACTATTTGTGCTTTCTGGCAATGTAATGAACCAACATGTAGCTTCTTTGCACAAGGGGCTGGAATACATCATGTTCCCTGCCAGAATTTCTCAAACATAGCTGCTTGTTTATTTACTAAATGAGCATTAAAGACTACTGGAGATGCGAGAATTTATGAAACTAGTAATTCTAGTATGCAGCAGTACAAATATTAGTGCATTTATTGCATATGGTTCAAATGATAAATTTAATTTTGGAATAGAAGATAAACATTGGAAGTTCTACATAGAAGTTTCTCTCATCCAAGCAGCCATGCATCAACAATACATCAAGGACGTATTGTATCCCCACTGCACCATCTCACCATTTATATATTCATGATCTCTCTGTTCCAATTTTCAACTGCATCAATCTCCTGTCCATTGAGTTTTCTTCTGAAAAGAACTTTCCTCCCGTCATCCCTTTCTTTTGCATTTACTATTAACAAAAATTAACTGTCAACTTGTTAAATATAGGCCATTTCTAAGTTTAGTTTATCAAATGAATACCTTTTTAGAATTGTTGAAATCTTGGTTTTACTTTCGAAATTTTTGAGGATGTAATTTTACTTTTGTGCTTCTTCAGTGATGCATACACTGCTGGTCTTGTAAAGTACCGAGATCCGTACAAGTTTGGTGTGGACCCTAGCTGGCGAGGAAGTCGCTCTGAGCTCCCATTTCTTAACTCCCTCAAAATGAAGATGTCTATACTATTTGGTCTAACTCAGATGAACTTAGGGATCATGTTAAGTTATTTTGATGCCAAGTTTTATGGCAACTCTCTTGATATACGGTATGACCTATCCTAGCTCTCATACCTCTTTGTGAATACTGGACGTTGAAAAATGCATTTTCTTTCAGGTATCAGTTCATACCTCAGATGATCTTCCTCAATAGCTTATTCGGCTATCTTGCACTCTTAATCATCATTAAGTGGTGCACAGGTTCTCAAGCTGATTTATATCATGTCATGATATACATGTTCCTGAGCCCCATGGATGATCTTGGTGAAAACCAGTTGTTTTGGGGTCAGAAATTTCTGCAGGTAAACACATCCTTTTGCACTTAGTTTAGATTCCTTTGTTGTTTAAGCTTTTCCACATTTTCTGCAGATTGTCTTATTGCTTCTAGCTGTCGTGGCAGTTCCTTGGATGCTATTTCCAAAACCTTTCATCTTAAAAAAACTTCATACTGAGGTATCATTTGGTTCTTTCAGTTATTATTTCACTTGACTGCATTTTCTAACATTTTGGGGGGCAGCGTGCTTGTTTTCTTCAACACTTTTCATTTATATACAAATATTGACTATTTATTTCTCTGAGAGAATGAGATGTTAGGAATATTATCTAGCAAGATGGGACCATGATATTGCTACAATGTAAACAAACTACTAGATTTGAACCATCTATGATCTGAGATAACAATTAAATCAATAATAAAGATCCAGAAAATCGTCATAATACCATGAAATCATCTTAAAGCAAATTGCAGCTGGCACCACCCGTGAATGATGTTCACCTTGAGTTAAATTGCTAGTCAGGGAAAGGGGAAGAGGAAGAATGACAGCCAAATGACTACACTTTGCCAGCACAAGGAAACTGCAGAGACCTTCTTCTTAGGGAGAGAAAAATAACCTGCACAAAAAGCTTCAAAAAATAGCATAGAATATCAAATTTACATCTGATTTCAGTTCAAAACTCTAATACTTCTCTTGCTCCAAGTAACTTGCTAAAAATTCTATTTTCTACCTAGAACTAGCAGTTCTATGAAGGAAAAAAAAACAAGAGGTAATACCATAACCTTCTTGTAGCTATATAGCTGAATACAGTGTCAGCCACCTTTTGTGTTCTCCAAGTGTTTTCTTCATAATTTCTTCTTTTTTTTTTCTTTCACCTCCACCCCCACCAAAAAATAAATATCATTTCAGCCTTGTAAATAATCTAATTTGCAGTATAATTTTTCTATCATTTTGTATATGAATACTATCACAGGTTTGCGTATTCTGAACTCTTGCAGTTTTATGCAGGAATGAACTGTAAAGAATAATATATGGTTTGCACTGCTATAATGCAGAATGGGAAACTTTATGTTGCCATTTGCCTAGATGTACCTTTTCTATCCTAAAATTGCCTATTTATTAAATAAGTTTTGAGTGTTGGGGTTAAGCGTTTATAATCTACTTTTGGTATCCGGTAGTATATATCTAGCTTGTCATATTTCTGAATGTAAAATTGTTGCTCTTTGGTACTAGAGGTATCTTGATCTTGTTAAGACAAATTTTACTGAAGGTGACAGTTACCGCTGGCAAGCAATTGAAAATATGGACTGCTATCAAGCACCTAAACTATGCCGGATCTGTCTGTGGTTGTGTCTGAACTGAAAGTTCGTTTGGTTCCTTGAAAGTTGTTCCTAGGAATCTCCCTTTGGTGAAGATGTCACTGAATAATTAGAGTTATGGCATAATTATGCTGATCACATTTTTACATGCCAGGGAACTATCTAAAATTTATTCATTTTCTCTTTTCCTTATCTTTTAATTGATAGAATGCAACACCTATGGAACAACTTATAGTAAAAACTATATACGTGAACTTGAGGATGCATATCTGCAGCCCTGCAACGTCCTTATATGTTTCTTTATGCTATGTTATCTAGAGATTTCAAGGTCGTTCCTATGGCATGCTTGGCACATCAGAGGTGGATCTGGATGTTGAACCTGATTCTGCAAGATCTAGGCAACACCATGAGGATTTCAACTTCAGTGAAGTGTTTGTGCACCAGATGATCCATTCAATTGAATTTGTCTTGGGGGCAGTCTCAAACACTGCATCATATCTTCGGCTTTGGGCTCTGAGGTATATCATAGTCGGCCAATAGTTTGAATCATTACCCCCCATTTGTATACTATCTGATCTGTTCCTGAATACTTTTTATTTCCAGCTTGGCCCACTCGGAGTTGTCTACTGTATTTTATGAGAAAATACTTCTCCTTGCTTGGGGGTGAGTCCAATTCTGAACCTTTATTCCTTTTATTTCTTTGTGCTTTTTTGAATGAGCACCAGAGGTTCTTCCCTGAAATAGACTAGTGTTCTGCAAATGTATCTCATGCAACCTTCTAGATCTTAATGATGCTTTTCTCATGAATATTTATATTCCAGAACTATACCTCACTTATGCAGGAAGCAGCAGAAACTAATATATGCGAAGTATTTTCATTCAGTGAATTGTAGCAGTGATGTCTCCATATATTTTCCTCCTATTGTTTTGTTTTCTGCTTCAGTTTAAACTATTTGATTTTCTAAAGATAATAAATTGCCACAGGTACGAAAACATCATCATCCGGCTAGTTGGGCTTGCAGTTTTTGCATTTGCAACAGCATTCATTTTGCTCATGATGGAGACACTAAGTGCTTTTCTTCATGCTTTACGTCTGCATTGGGTTGAATTCATGAACAAGTTCTTTCATGGTGATGGCTACAAGTTCAAACCCTTCTCATTTGCGTCCCTAGTAGACGAAGAGGATTAATTGATGACAACCGTATTCAGCTCACGTTTCTTGTTAAAGTTCAGTACAGAAACAGAAGAACAAAACAGACGATAAAGATTGTTAGATTTTGAATTCCTCGACCTAATGAAGCCACGAAAGCTGGCACGGCTGTCAGTTGACTGGAGTGCACCATTTGCACTATATAGGAAGTGTCAGAGCCTTTGCTTTGATTTTCCCAGAGAGTTGGAGAAAGGAAACAAAAAGCGATTTCTTTCTTCTTTTTTTTTTTTCTTCTTTGGTGTAAATTTACAGGCCTTGGATACATTTTGTAGAGCTCCTCATGCCTCTTCAAGGATAACAAAGCTAATTCTTTAACATACTATAGAATCATAGAAGTAAGGATTCCCCAAAAGCC
>JBAKGM010000081.1:2202074-2218551 GCA_037177215.1 Asparagus racemosus | reverse complement strand
CCCAAACCACTATATCACAGTTTGCCTTGAGTATAATTCATTTTCGCCCAATTTAAAGGTAAGTTCGATGTTGGTAATCGTCATTATTATGCTACTCGTAACAGTGTTGGTTTCGAGCCTTATATTCTCTTACTGCTGCTTTTCTACGAATCTTATAGTACTACCAGTTTTGAAAAATATGTATGCGTTACCCCAGGACCATAAAAACTCGCAAGCTCAGCTGTCATTTGAAGGAAGTATACTTAGTATAACGTATATAATTGCATCAGAAAAAGTCGGATGCAGTCTTGTTCATATTTTCACTCTAGCGTTCTGCTTTAGCGTGCTCTGTTTACCTCCTGAAACTATCGAAAAGATATCCCAACGGCCAGATGATTCTTCAATTCTCAAAGACATTGGTATAGATGCTTGGAGTCTTTTGTATAGCATTATTTTTTTGGTTTTTTTACCCACGTGTTTATGTGGATTTATTTTGGTAAACCTGTTTGAGCTTCTAAAACATAAAGTGAGAGCAGGCAGCATGCGAGCGACTCTCCCACTTCGTTAGTAAGCAAATGTTTTCTCCCTTTGTCAATTATGCTAATTGTCCCCATATCCAAATAGTAAAACGTACTCTTTGGAGAGACATTGTAAATGATTTTTAAAGCGGATGGATGGATTTAAAAATAATTCAGTGTAAAAGATAAGTTCAAAATATATATTAAAAAAAATAAGAAGAAAAGAAAATCCTTTTCAGCAAAGGATGTATAAAATCCTCATCTTGTTCGTGGGGGAGATAGCGCGCATGTGACACAAACTTCCATGTCCATACAAGGGTCGTATGAATTCCCTCCATCAAATATAAAGTATTTTAAGCTCATTTTAGTTTCACCTACTGGAGTATTTTCTAATTTCAATCAAAACTCAAGGGGGCCTCTTTCTCTAATAACCTCAATCTTTGTGATCAACAGTTTAGTGGGAGTGTTCAGATAGAATCCTTAAATCACGATATCAACAACAAAAATTCAGCATAGCGACGACAACACGTACTTGATTAGAGGAGAGAATAAGAACTGAACATAATGGATTACAGAAACTATAACAGATTGCTTGATTAGGGTTAACAATAGCAAAAATAAAAGGGGGGGATTAAACAGTTTAACCATAATACCGAACTCTAATAACCTTATCCACAATATACAAGTATACTTATGACAAATAAAAAGACGGCGCCAACATAATGCTGATAATTAGCCCACTACTGAAAAAGCACGAAGATCCTTCCAGGTTCACCCGCAAGTAGCAGCAGGATGACTGGCTATCACTGCACGTTTCCAACAGCTAAAATCAGTAGTTTAAACATAAAATTGCAGTAAGCATGAAAATGACTGAGAGTAATCGTGGCGGCAAATCTAAAATACTTCAGAAAAAGTACAGGCGACGTATGTTTTGCAAAGTTCTTCCCCTTAAGAGTGACTGTAAGTAATGCAGAATTATGACCTGTACAGAGCAGAAACTATACTCTTTCGAAAAGAGAAAAAAGAGTAAGAGACATATTACACAGCCTGCATGGTGTAAATTTCTCTAATTGCTTTTATCTGCTAAAAAACATACTAGGTCTACGTCAAATTCGCGAATTGAAAAGTTCCTGAGACCGACAAAATTGAGATGGTCCCAACTACACTCTAAGGACGCATCTTTTACCTCTTACCTCGTAGCTAGTTTTAGCAAATAAAAGGAAGCACAAGCCCTTAAAAGAATAGTTCTGATTCCTTTACAATTTCAAAGATAATCCATCCTCTAGGACGCTTCAAGATGTGGGTCAATACTCCTCATGTGATATCCTCAAAAGCTTTAAAAAAAAATAATAAATGAAAAAAAAACCCCGGCCAACCAAGCAATACACTCTGCATTATGGGTTGATTCTCACTTTGACCCTCACTGCTAGTAATCGGTTGTGCTATCAACCACTCGCTTATGGAACTATTGACTAACAGATTATTAACAAGCACTGGTTACGATTTTAGCAAACTGAAAGAGAGGCCAAAGTTCACGAACTGCAAGAGATATGGAAGGAATTTGACATTAAAATAGTACAACATTGACTTTAAAATATATGGAAGGAAACAATCTTATAGACCCAGTACTCTTAACAACAAGGTAAATCTGAATTCCCGACATTTCAGCAGACAGTTGGTCCCTATAAGAACTGCATCCCCTTTAGGTCACAGATAAATTAAAGGTCTCCCTTCGAAGAGGTCACAACGAGATAGCCTTTGTCAGGTGAGATAGTCTCTCCCTCTTTATCATCCCCCTTAGGATAGGCCTAACGTAATATAAAGCCTTACTAATTGCAACCTAGCTTTTGCCACATATTAACTATGATGTTGCTTTCTTCGTTACCCTTATCATCTCTTGCATTAACTAAACAACGAATGGATAAGAAACTCCATATTCTAATATAACCAGCTACAAATTAATAGTCTTAGGCTCATGGTACTGCCATGCTACTGTGATGAGGTTAATAAACTGATATGAAAAAGTGTTAACCCGCATTCATAATTCGCCTTCTATGCCGCAGAGCAAGACACATTGCATCAAGCATCACAATTTGGATGGATTTCGCTTTATAGGTGATAACAGTTGAAACTGAA
This sequence comes from Asparagus racemosus, assembly GCA_037177215.1. NCBI lineage: Eukaryota > Viridiplantae > Streptophyta > Magnoliopsida > Asparagales > Asparagaceae > Asparagus > Asparagus racemosus. The sequence continues at coordinate 2,215,918 of JBAKGM010000081.1, read as the reverse complement.
TGCCCATTTCACCTTTAGCTAATATCCATCTTGCTTCTTTTATTTTTATTTTACTTCATTGATAAAGATACATCAGAGCTTAATCATATTGATATTTCTGAGCACCAACTCAACAAGCATCCTCCTTTATGATCAAGATGTGTTCTCGTCAGGATAACATAATTTTCAGAATTGTTTACGTCTATAGACTCATTTATGACACTTATTTTACTATGAAAGTCACAAGAGTATAATACGTTTTTTACTGTATAAGTTCCAAGACTAGGTTGGTTTGTGAAGAATTTCACGATTTAATATTACTAAAAGAACTACCAATTTTCAATACCATAATACCTTAGGGAGGCCAATCAACTTCTGATCAACAATCGAACCAACGGCATAACATGAGGATCAATGTTATACCTAAAGTCTTTGCATTTAGTCCTAAAATTTAAGCCCTTGTGACCACACATTGCTCCGAAGGAGGAAGTTTTGTCTGCAGATCTTGTGAAAACAGCTTTTCAAATTCACTTATTGTGGAAAGGTCTCCAGGAAGCAGGACAAAAAGGTTCTAAGTGGCAAAAGGATAACCAAAGAGCACATCAACTGATTCCTAATGACTGCAATAGCTGAGAAGCAATAACTAGACAAGACTTGCACAAAACATGATAATGAGGCTCAATAATAAACTTCCATTAAATGATTCTACAGCGAATCTAACAAGAAATTCAATGTGAAATCTTATGATCAGACCGTCGAATATAAGGATAAAGGCCTCTCTATTGTTATTGCTGTCGCTATTTGTTGTTATATATCCAAAATTGTGGACCCCCTTAGCCTCAAACAAAACTGACAGCTTACTACGAAAAACTAAACATAATAAGTGAAGTTTAGTGTGAAAATTGCACCGTACCAGCTGATGTCAATCAAAGTAGGAAATACTCGATTCGTAACAAAACATTAAATCCACACTTGCACTCAACAAATATCAGATAGTGATGGGGGATGGTGTGACCGGTGACACATGTCACAAGGAGGTAATGGTGTATCATAAAGGAAAATTATACATGCATAAGTAGATGGCATATAAAAATGGGTAAACTAAATACAAAAAACGTCAACTTTAAAATGAGGTAGATATGTGTAGCAGAATTATTCACTGCTTTACTAGTTACAAGTTACCAATATATCACGTCAGTACATGTATTGGATGAATGTTCTTTAGCCCCCAACAAATTGACACCTAGGCTAGGTGACCAGCCACTACAACTTGTTTGTAAGTATAAGCAGAGGAGAGCCTACATGAGCCAGGAAGAAATACATAGTTTCTCTCAAATATTGAACCCGTTATCTATATGCTTCAGTGAAAAGTTTAAGCATCTCCAAAACATTGAGCGACAATAAAAAGTTTTCAAAGAAGGCTGACAATACTGCATCAAATGGTATTGCAAAAAAAGGAAACTTTAAGTCTGTAAACAGAAAGAGAGATTACCTGAGGTTGCATGTAGTTCATACCCTGAGAAAAGGATCCTTGTTGAACCATCTGTTGTATAAAATCCAAAACCAGGTTAAATTCAAACAATAGAGCAAATTTACAACCATAGGTCAAACAAAGTAGGAACCTATACCTTGTACTCCCCTTGGGAGCTAGAACTGGTCTGAGTTCCACCTTGCAGTCCCATACCATCCTTTCTCACAGAGCCCTCTCCAGCTTTGGGTACCTTGCTATCACCCTGCGATAAGACATTCCAACAACAAATAAATAAGAACTAAGACAAACTTAAAGCATAAAATAGGTTTCAGTCACCAAGAGAAAGTTTCTGATTCTAAAATCCATATTATACTTCCCATTATTAGCACTACAACCGGAATGCAAAAGGGGAAAAAAAAGCTCTTCCCAGTTAATCCATCAAGTCAGAGTAATTTGAAAGAAAGCATCAAATAAAACACATTCAAAGAACAAACTTTACAATAAACAATACCAGTAGTATTACCTCCATCTAGAACACAGCAGACACCATCAAAAACCCATCAATAAACAAGGGGAAAAAAGTCAGTAACAATTTTTATCAGATAACAAATCAAAAAAGGAGCTCTAGAAGAAACAAATACCTCCCTATACTTCTGCAGATACAGCTTCAACGGCTCAATGTACTCCTCAAAGCCTAGGGTCGTCATCGCCCAAAGCAAATCATCCCCATTGATCGTCTTCCTCTTCTCTCTCTGACACTTATCACTCGCCCTAAACCAATCAATCAATCAACAAACTCAATCTAATCCCCAAAAATTTCAATTTTTATGAAACCAATCCGAAATCAAACCCACTCACTCGCTAGTGATGAAGCTGATGAACTCCGAGACGCACTCCTGAACCGTCTCCTTCGCGTCCTTCGCGATCTTTCCATTAGCGGGCAGCGCCTTCTTCATGATCCTGCTAATGTTGGCGATCGGCAGGAACCGATCCTGCTCCCTCACGTTGCGGGCGCCGTCCTCGTGATCGCCACTCTCCGGGCTGCCAACTCCGCCGCCGGGACTCGCTGGTAGCTCCGCCATGGCCGAGATCGGGATCTAAACCCTAGATCCATTCAAATCATCAAGATCGAAACCCTAGAAACAGCAAATGAGAGCGAGAGAGCGAGAGGCTACCTTTGTTTCGTATTTGCGCGCGAGTGAAGGAGAGAGATTTGATGGAGAAATTTTTTTATATTTTTATATATTTTTTTATTTTTTTGGGGGGGATTTTTGTTGAGGGTTCGTGAGGAGAGGAGGAGAGAGATCGGACGCTGGAGAAGAGAGGAGGAAGGAGACGCTCGGGATGAATTGGGGAACGGGATCTGCACCGTCCCTTTTTATAGAGGGGGTGCCTCTGGTGGGGGCCACGGCGGTTTCTGTTTTGGGCGGGCACGTGGAGCGCATGTGACAATGTGAAATTTGGGTTTCCTTCTAGAAGGAAAATATCTATTTTATTTGTTTATGGGGAAATTATGCCAAATGTGACGGGTTTTGGAGAAGATGCTCGATGTTCTGAAACCGTCGCACCGCTCTCAAAACCCTCTTCCTTTTTTACCCTTCGTAAAAAAAATCAAGTTCTCTCTTTTTTTTTTTTTACATGAACATTCTCTAACAAAACTAATCTCTTATAACATATTTTTATTTCCCAGATATCTCAAAGCTGCGTACAAATCATTTGCATTGTTTCCTTTATCTAATATTTCTCTCTGCGTTTCTTTTTAACCTCTTGCTAGTGCTCTTCTCTCTCTCTCTCTCTCTCTCCACTTATTTACTCACTTAGACTCCAAATCAACCTCACGTTCTCTAAATACTGTTCTCTAACTTTCTTTAAACAATTTTCTATTTTGTTAATTGCAAAATGTCCTTTGTAAATTTAACGATAAAAACGCTCTAGATAATTTGATTCAGTTATCTTGACAAGTTAATAAAACTCAATATAAAGGCTCTCAAATACACGTTGATTCTCGTCCTTCCCATCTTGTTCATATGCATTATCTGAAATCACAAGTAAAATAGTGCAACGTACTTAATAATCACTGACGTGCTCAGTATTATCATAATGTAATTTTTTTTTTTTTTTTGCTTTATTTATTCATTTTATATTATTGCAAAAATAGTATATTTCATATTAGTGCCTTAAATCTTTAATATAAAGGTACTCCCTCATATCATTTAAATCACCAATAGGTCCCCAGTTGTTGTAAGTTGTTTCAAACTAATTAGTTTATTAAATGATTAAGTTTTTCTATAATGTCTCACAATTCTGACTATGAAACATAGTTAATATGAAAGTAGTCCCATCACATCATTGAAATCACCACTAGGTCCCCAATTATTATAAGTTGTTTCAATCTTAGTTTATTAAATTAATGATTAACTTTTGCTATAGTTTCTCACAATTCTTATAGCTTATTTCAAGTTAATCATCCAATCAAGAGTGGAGCCACAGGCTATGAAAATTGAGGTACCTAATAGAAATGCCATTAATTTGAGGAACATTTTCAAAATGTTAAAGATTTAAGAGTTAGGCGTGGTTACAATTATATCCTAGTGTAGCTTGTTTAACGACAAATTTTCAAAATAGACCTTCTAAGTATTTTATTTGTAAAATTCGACCTATTTAATTTTTATTTGCCAAATTTAACTCATTTTCAGCCACGTGGCCGAAACTGTGTCGAATTTGGCAAATAAAGTTAGAAAACTTTACGGGATTTTAAATCCCGTGAAGTTTAATGGATGATTAACATCGCTAATGAAAAAAATCATGCCCCAAAGCTTCACGGGATTTCAAATCCCGTGAAGTTAGGGATATTAATTATCCCTAACTTCACGGAATTTGCATCCCGTGAAGTTTTCAAACTTTATTTGCCAAATTCGACCTAATTTCAACCTCGTGGCTGAAACTAGGTCGAATTTGGTAAATAAAAATTAAATAGGTCGAATTTTGCAAATAAAATACTTAGAATGTCTATTTTAAAAAATTCTCCCTTGTTTGATAAGTAGTAACGCACTATATTTTGAGGATTTATATATACAAAGTTAAAAATCATTGGGGGCGGCTACCCCTGCTTTCTATCTCCAACATGTATTCACTTGCCCTCTATACTCTTTTTTATTCATTTTCTCCCTCTAGGCTAAATCTCTTTAATTCTCTCTAATTTCTCTCTCTTAATTTTCTCAATGTCTTTATACACTTCTCTCAAAATCTCTTTCAGATCATCTCACATTGCTTTCCTTCTCCGCAGCTTTCTTTCTATTAATTAACGTTTTTCTTTTGTAACTTTCTTAGTTTATCTCACTAAAAGAGAGTTAAAATGAGTTGGAGAAATAATATCTAAGAAGAGAATAATGTAAATGTTCGTTCACAGTGTCTATCCGACAATAACATAAAAATATAAAATTACGATAGTTATATGACCATGATGTGAAGCTCATGGTAGTAGTTTAGTGTGTTTATCTGAAAATCCATGATAATTTTATAAAAATAAATAAATAAAACAACATAATTCATAGGGGTGATGATAGTGTATGATATTTTCATATTGACCTAAAAAGTTTATACTATTTTTATCTAACAAAAATGATTATGGTATGCAAAAGCTCTGATGATTCATGATATTATGATATCCTAGCTACCTTCTAAACATCAAATATATTCCTACTAGTTATAACCGTCATGCTCCCTGGTTGAATAATAAAAATAGATTGATTGGATGCAAGTGGGTTTTGATGCTTAAGCTTTTTTACTTTGAGAGAGGGAGAGAGTTTATAAATTTGTTGTTCTTAACGTAAACTAGTTGGGTGAAGAATTATCTAGCAGAGTTTTTTTTAAAAAAAATTTATAATTCAACTTGGAATCGAATCCAAGACCGTGGGAACGGTATTTGAATCTCCCAACCGCCCAAATCATCGAAAAGATTCCATTATTAACCAACAATACCTTGCAATTTTATTTGCAGCATTGACCCTGAGTTGCAAACAAGCACTTTGTCTCATCCTTAATGATAATTTCACAAAGGTCAGGGGGTTCTTGTGATTTGAAAGGTTTTAGGCGGTCTAATCTGTGCAAAACCCCCTGAGTTCAATGGTCCAAATAAAAATATACGCCGTGACCAGAATCCATAAGATTACCCCACAATTCAGAGAGAAAAACGTAGTTAGTGGGTCCCACTCGTACACGATGGGTATTTCAGATAGGGTGCCCCACATTTCCCGCTCGAGAACGCTTGAAAAAGAAATACTGATAAAATGCATCAAATCCCGTGCAAATTCAAATACAGGGGGAAGAAAACAAAAGAAAATCGAAGTGAGAGCGGAGACTGTAGATCTCTCCATCGCTAGGATGACTGAAGAGAGAGAATCTCCAATGCTTCAGTGTCCAATGACAGGTACCCTTCTCTTCTTTTCTCTAGGGTTAGGGTTTTCTTCAGATTAGGTGGTTTTTTAGGGTTTTCGTCAATTTAGGGGAATTTTGGGGTGGAAATAGTATAGCTGATATGGAAAAGAGCTCTTTTTGCAAGAATTTGGTCTGCATTTTTCAAATGCTGGACCATTCGAGGATGAGATGGACCATGAATGCTTTCCATCAATTTAGGTTTTTTTTTTTTTCATTCATCTGATGGCTCTCGTAAAGTTGATGTTTTTTCGAGCGAAAATCGAAAGATAGAATAGGCAGATTAGAAATTACATAGGGTAATTGCAAATTTAGCTACATTTGTTTTATTTTATTTTTTCAAAATTGTTTCTATTTATGGGTGATGGCTGTTGATGTTGGGGAAATGAGTTATTTTTGCTAGAATTTAGTCTGTATTTTCCAAATGCAGGGCCATTGGAGGATGAGATGGAAGAAAAGGAGAATCTTTGTTCAGCCCAAGAAGACAAAATAGGGGCTTTGATGCAGAGAAATAGGAACAAAAAGGTTGGAGGATGCAACTTGAGGAAAAGCTTGGCTTGGAATCAAGCTTTCTTTACTGAGGAAGGTGCTGTATTTTTCAAAGGATTACAGGGCACAGATTTCTCATTCAAAAATTTAACATAGTTTCAGTTTGGTCAGGTGTATTAGATCAGATGGAATTGTCTTTTCTTAGTAGATTTTCAAATAAATCAAGTGACAATCTTGGGTTGGTTAGCGAGATGTCGCCACTGACAGAGAACAGAAAAAGTAACATTAAGCCGCCACCTCATGGTCCTGTTACAAACTCTAAAAGCAAAGATTCAAGGCCCAGAAAACTATTCTCCTCAAGCAAAGAGGAGCCAGAGGCACATGGGATGGTTAGTTATTTTGGGATAGGTTTTCTTTTGTTTTCTCTGTCAAGTTCCTTGGTTCCCGATACTCAGCATGTTATTAACCGATTTTGCTTGTAAAGTGAAGCTCTTGGGGTGTTCAACTAACTTTGGTATGCACTTGTCAGACATCAGGAGAGACACCTTCAGCCAAAGGCATTTTCAGAAATATTCCACGATCACCAGCTACACATTCATATCCTTTTTCTGTGCATTATTTTAGAATGATAGTTATTCTTCCACTCAATGTTTTGTACATTTGTTCTCCTGTTTTATTTATATGTGATCTTAACGCTGAGAATACACAAAAGAGGGTTGCAAATGTGAGTAGAGTAAATCCAACATCAAAACTCCCAAAGTTCACACCAGCAAAATCACATTTACCTTTTCCCACAACTTCGAAGAATGTAACTACAAAAAGTTCCAAGACTGATCATAGTGCTGTTAAAGGTTCTTTTCTTTCTAAACGTGATTTAGTTTCTCAAGGTGGTTGTAATAGAATTTATGTTCTCTGATTATCTGTTATCATGTCTTGCAGTTAATGTTGGACAGGATGCTAGTGCAAGACTGTCCAACGCAAAAATGGACCTTGCATGCTCTTCCTCTTCTTCCAAACTTTCTGCTGAAAATCATGGGAAAATTTTGGTAAGCTAAAAGGAGCATTGACTACTTATTTTGCTTAGTGTACAAATGAAATCAAACAACACTTTTTCCCCCCTCAATATACTGTCTTAACAAAAATTTATTAAATACTGGAAGAAGATACTGTCTTCAACAAAACAAGAATAAGCCTTAATCCCAAAATGTGTTCTAAAATCATTACTTGAAAAATCATAGAAACATATGAGTCAAAGTTATTGGTCCAGTGTGAAATAGTTTTATAATCTCTGTCCTTCATCTTTTACAGCTTAAAAGCAGTTTTTGAGACTTTCTCTTCTGAATTATGGTCTTCACAGGCTGAGAGTCATACTGCCACTTCAAAAACGATACCAAACAGATCATCCTCGTCCAAGTTGCATGTAGCTGTTTCTTGTGCCCCTGCTAAAGCAGCTCCTTTGCTTCCACAAAACCAGGATTCAGGAGGTCATCCTGCTCCCACAAATGCAAGGCCATCAGCATTGCGGATGCCATCTCCGTCATTAGGATTTTTTCGTCAGGTGAAGTGTCTATGTCCTCTTAGAGACTTCTGTTTGTGGGCTTCTGACAAACTATTAGCATAACCACATCATTGGTCATTACGTTTAGGAGTTTGCCCTTAAGTAATCAGAACGTGAACACATGGCATGATGAAAACCATGCTTCTATATGGATATCTGTTTCTAGCTTACTTACAAGGTTTTAAGTTTTTGATAGTAATATGGTGCGATTACATTCTAATCTTTTTTTCCCCTCAGCTTTTTGTTGTTTTAGTGTGTCTCTACGCGTATTCATGCTGACTGAATGTAAAGTAACCAAGTTTGTATATGATATAGAGCAGAGTTTTTCCCATGTCCTTCCATTTGACATTCGTTATTCTTAGTATTTATTTTGATTTAACATTGTTGTGAAACCTTTGATTTTCCTGTCTTGTAGGAAAAAGTTTCTCCTTCATACCGCAATCAAAGTCAGGGACAAACCCAATCATCAGAATGTAAAATATCTTCTCTCAGTAAACCTATGTGTCTGAGACCGATCGGTTACACGAGGCCTCTAACTACTTCAGTTGGACAGCAAACTAGAAAAGGTACTGCTGCAGCAAATCCTAACGCAGCTTCTGTCATGTCTAGCAGCTCTCAGGCCTGTTTGGCTTCGAGTTGCTTGAAGCCGCCTGTACCTCGTGATATTTATCTTAGAACGGAAACAAACTCAGAGATTAGTCGAGGTAATGTTGTTAGGAGAGCATCCAGTAGTTCTGAAAGATATTACCGTCAGAAGGATAGTAGAGTACAGACAGGATCTGATCTTTTGCTGGTTGACCAAGATATTAATGAGCAGTCTGTGGTATCACCTTCACAAAATCCTGATTTTGGTAGGGTTAGGGAAGTAGAGCATGGTGATAGCTCACCAAAGATGAGCAGTGAATCCTTTGTGCAAGGTATCCAGCAATTTCCAAAAATTAATGTTCCCGGGGATAATTGTGATGCTTACCCACCTCATGAAGATTCCAGCAGTGATCTTTCATGTTCGAAGGAATCACATTTATACTCTGAGCTACAAGAATGTGACTCAAAGGAAGTACAAGGCGTTTTCAGGGATCATATTCTGGCCAAACCGTTAGATGACAAAGTCGTGAGAGAGAGAACATATTCAATTTCCACTGAGAAGAATCTATCAGCTGGAAATTCTAATTTTGCCTGTCATTATCCAGTTACTATTGAGAACAAACAATCAGTTGGAGCTTCTGTTTTTCCCTCTGACTTGGAACCTGGATTTACTGCCCGAAGCAAGTTGTTTGATGCTTCAACAGAAGCTGACCTGTCTGGAAAGGAATCTCCAAGTGCTTGTCCTAGTAACAGTTTTGAAGCTGATCTTTCTTTATCTTCAAGCTCAGGGATATGCAGCCAAGTTGCAGCATCTAGATGCATCGGTTTGATGACAAGTCAACCAAATAGTAACCTCTTAGAAAAGCATGAACCAATGCATATAGAAGAAATGGAGTTTCAAGATTCCAGATCACATTGTGACACTATAAATGCAGTCAGCTCAAGGAATCAGGATTTGTTGATGTGCGAGTGGGTATTCGACGCCATCAAGATAACTCTTTTCCAAGTTTTATACTTTAGAGAACATAGCATGCATCTGATCCTTGTCAACACTCTTTTTGTTGCAGGAATACAACGGGTACTGATGCTTCACGTCGTGAGGGTTTACTGAATGCAGTACCATTCTCAGATGAGTGGGTAGCTGCTCTTGAGGCTTTGGGGGAGGTTAGCTTACTTTACATTGAAATAATATTGAAAAGTTCTTTGTTGATTATTATCCGACTTCTATTGTAGTCTACAAATTAATCATTTTTACACAATTATAAAGATGTTTAAACCCTATTTACGTCATGGAGTAATAGTGGAAAGAAAACTCTTGCAAAGTCTTCTAAGAAGCACTCCATAGTTTATGATTCATAACAGACCCATTTCAATAGGAGACACCTTGATACTAACAGTCGCCTCTATCAAATTCGAGTATACTTCGAAAATTTGTCTCCTTCCTGACTAGTTAGTGATCCAGAACAGCATTACATCTTTTCCTCCTCCAAAGTAATCATGAAAAACACTGAATGTATGTTGTTCTAGAACTCCAAATCAGCATTTAAACAAAATGCGCGTGCATCAGTGATCAGTCCTCTTCGATTGGTGTGAATGAAAGCAATTTTCAGTGAGATGAACACTTTAACAGTCTTCCAAGATCTGTAATTTATTAAAAGAACATATTCAATGCCCAAGGATTACCATCTCAGGTGCATTTGTTCATCTATAGCACATGAGAAGAATTAACCATCTACCACTCTATATCCTGACAATTGCTGCTTCTCTACAGGATCATGTCATTTCCCCTGTTGATTCCATTTCTAAATTGTTTATGCGTTCTTTCTTGTTTTGCATGAAAGATCTGATTTGCTGGTTTTTCCTATTCATTTGCACTTGACACAGATGTCCAATTTCACTTTTCTTCTAAACAAATCTGAATTCTGGTTTCAAAAAGTTGCCTGCTTTTTGCCAGTTTTGATTGCCATCATTAGTATTGATCTTGATCTGCGCTCCTAGTAAAGCCTGGGATGACGAAATCGGTTGCTCTTTTATGATGAACTGGTTTGTGGGGTGCTTATTGTGAAATTGTCTTCTTCGCAAGATATTGTATCATTTTAGCACGGATAGTATCTATAGTCAGTTTTGTGTGTTTAGTTTGGAATTGTGACCATGTTTTGGACGTTGATTTGGCTTATCTTTTACTCACATATGAATATAGTTACCTTCTCTCAGATTCTTCCTGGATTAGAAGAATTTTGGAGAAATTTTCCATTATTCATGAGGCCAAACTGCTAGTAGATCTACCTACTTGTCGACTACAGAATCTATATGTTGCCTTTAGTTGACTGGTCCAGACGCTTCGTATGATGTTGTTATATGTACATTCTACATCTTGCTTACAGTTGATTGATTAGATATTTGATTGGCTAATCCATGTACTCCCTTTAGCTGCCTTTGCCAGCGACTATTTCACTGGCTCACAGAACACAGACATTAGAAATTTAGATCAAAATCAGGTTGATAAAATCTGCTCTGCTCTTCCGTGACACCTTCTCAAACTTAGGAATGTGCTCCAAGTTGAACCTTACGTCTATGTGGAAAACATCTTAAATTGATTCTTATAGATATCATTATACTATAGCATAAACTTTTTTGTTCTGCAAATAATGCCTTAGTTTTTTCCCCCTGGATTTATATTCACAACTATATATAAATGTTGCATCTATTTTCCTTATTTGGTTTCATGCCCTTAAGCATGTCTATTTTACAGGACATATTGGAAAAGAAAACAGGCCCTGTACAGCATTCGCCGCCAGATAAAGCTCTGCCAGAGCCCAGTCCCTGGTCACCGGTACAATCTCATTTTGTTGCATATTGCTAACATTTATTTTCTATTACTTGCAGTGCCATAAACCTTATGTTGTATGGAGATACCTAAAATTACATACGATATCATGTCCAAAATGCGTGTCTGCCGATTGTGGCCATGACACAGCTTCATATTTGAAGTATTCATGCTAAGCTAACACAATCCTTTCGCTTTTGCGTTTGGGTAAATCACGCTAAATCCCCCTGAGGTTTGCAACTTTGACAAAAATTCCCCCTGAGGTTTAGAAAGTAACACTTTCTCCCCCTCCTTGTTAGTTTTCAATCCAATAGGGTCACATGATACTTATGTGACCCCTTAATGACCAAAATACCCTCTAGAGTTTTTAAAAAAAAGTATCTCCAGCATATTTCATCTTCTAGTTTTCTTAATCAATTTTGTAGTTGTCATAAAAAAAAACTATGCAGCTAAGAACAAAATTTTACCTTGCACTGATTCTCCCCTCATTCAAGAAAACAAGACCAATTCGTTTATTTTTATACTTTATGGACTTTAGAAGTTATAGGGTTAGAATTCCCTAAAATAATAAAAGAAAAAAAAGAAAAAAAAATAACTCTGCAGTAAAAAATGAAATGGAGAAGGAAAATCATGGTAAAGGGTATTTTGGTCCTTTAGTAGTCACATGAGTATCATGTGATCTATTACATTAAGAATAAATAGAGAGGGGGAGAAAGTGTCACTTTCTAAACCTTAGGGGGATTTGTTGTCAAAGTTGCAAACCTCAGGGGGATTTAGTGTTATTTACCCTTTGCGTTTAAAGTAAGCAGCAATTGTTCTGATATTTTTTGTTTACAGATTATATAGTGTTCTCAAAGTTCAATGCACACGGTCATCTGAATATTCCCTATGTCTACGAGTGTAAAATCTTGATTCTCAGCAAGATTCCCAACTAAGAAAATGTAACACCCGAGTCGATGTTTCTGTTCTTAGAACTGGAAAATGAATTACAAAAAATGGATCAAACAAATCACAGTAGATTTTATGACAGAATGTGACTAGTTTCTCTTTCTTATCTCTTTTAGTTTCTTTATTTTTTCTGGAGCAATGTTGGCTATATGTCAACTTCTCATATTACGTGAATATGTGATACTATTAAGACAGCAAGCATGTGGGATTTCTATTATGATGATGTTCCAAGTATTGTACCGGAGTTAGTGTCGACTTGTAGCATAGTCAGCATTACTCTTTGCTTCATTCATAATATGGTTTAGTTCCCAGAGTTCCAATATTGATATTCTCTTATTGCAGGTTAAGAAGAAGGCTCAAGATATCGGGCCATACGACTGTACTAAGTACTCAAAGAACCTTCAAGAAATTTGAATCGGCAAAGTTACTGTAGCTCCATCCTTCGATATACCCTCTTCTGTTGCTCTTTCCTCGGTCTAGAAATGGTTGTAGGCATGCAGAGCATTCCACGTCGAAACTACAGGCATCAATTGTACAATTATTCGTACCTCTGTGCAGGGAACCTCGATTTTTTGAGCTGTGTACGGCTGAACAATTCCTGTGAAATCAGTTGAACTTTTGAATAAAACAGTCATTTACTTGCTCTAGTTTTCGGGCTAATCTTAATTTTCATTCCTTTAAAACCCTGCACAATTTGAAGGATATTTGAGATACTGAAACGAGCTCCTACTTAATTTATCTGGTACAAAGAAATTAAGATGTTGGCGTCGATCCAGTTCGGCTATCATAACTGTGTTCTTTTAGTAGAGGAGCGAATAAAAACGCATATTGTGATGTTATTACATTCAGAATAAATCATATATCCAATCATTTGGATATAAAGCCTTCAATGGCCTACTACAGGGAGCAGGGAGAAAGTATCCAAAGTCGTCACCAGCTTGATTCTATCTCCCTCCAGCAACATCAACACTGGCATAGGTGAATCTGTTACCGTCAATAGAAAAAACTGCGAGGAACTCACATTTTTATCTTCAAAATAACAGACGTTATCGTGCGTCGGCATCTGTTATCCCCCAACTCGTTGTTAGCAGTTATTAACCCTCAATTCCCAGAGGAGAGAAAATTATCTATAATTTATCCGTAAATTGAGCCGCCACCAGTCATAAAAACCTAGTATTATATCAAACATTAACTCGTTACTGATCTGAAGTGCTCTGAGCTCATCAAGCTCCACCAAACAGTAAATTATGTTACAAGAAATCGCATCTTCTGCAAAATAATATCGGTATAAATTATGGTGCTAAATTCATTTTACATCAACGCGTACTTCTGTAAACATGGCAAAAGCATGATAATATCACTAAAATTTGCAGACTAACACGAAGAAACCAGAAGACTAAGTGCCTGAAATTAGCAAACTGGATATGTTGAACAGACGCCTTAATATATACAAACTGACAAAAGTTAAAGATAAGTATCACTAAAATCAGTCACTGTACACAAATTTTTCTCTGTACAAAGAGCCATTCAAGAGCATGGCTCATATATATATA